>JACEGR010007150.1:0-52560 GCA_014170235.1 Listronotus bonariensis | reverse complement strand
TGTTCTAAACTCGCTCAGGCCTATTTTGCACTTCTTAAATTAAAGCAATCAGTCCCTCTTTCCACAACAAATAACTTCCTATTATGCCTTAGCTTACCCACATCTAAGTTACTACATTATACTATGGGGCCAGGCTGTAAACGTAGCTAGAGTATTTGTCGCCCAAAAACGTCTGCTGAGACTAATGTTCGGACTTAAACCTATGGAAACATGCAGAGAAACATTTAAGAAGTATAAAATTCTCACTGTTACATCAATATATATCATGAGATGTTCAACATACGTGTTTAAAAATCGGAGAGAGTTTAGAGAAAATAGAGATAATCATGGATACCCGACAAGAAATTCCAGAAACCTTGTGTTCCCACAACATACCTCAACACTATATGATAAATCCCCTGTGTCCGAATTTTTAACAAACTACCAAACCAAGTCAAAGAAGCTACATCGATTGGTATATTTGGAAAAAAGAATTAAGCACTTTCTAAATAATAACTCCTTCTATTCTCTCAATGAATTTCTAAACCCAACGACCTGTGATTTAACCATTCCTAATTTTAATTAATCATTATGTGCCTGTTATTTTATTTTATTTATATATGTTATTTTATACTATTTACTAAATGATTGAATTTGCCTATACATATACTTTTGCTTTTTTATAATTTTATTGTCCATATACAATTTGTTTTAACTGTATTTTTAAATTAGACTTAAGAAAATTATTAACGAAAGTTCAATCATTGTATGATTTTCTAGTGAATAAAGAGAGTTTGAGTTTGAGTTTAAGTTTGAGTTTGAGAGACATCCGACAATTTATGAACTGCATCGATTGTTGAATTGTTTGTTTTTCTTTTGAAATTTCTGGGAGCTACGAGCTCGATTATCCAGATTTTCCGCCGACGAAGCCCTGGAAAGCATAGTCCGAAAGGGGAGAGTGGTGTATCTCGACCTGAAGGGACTAAAACCAAAAATAAAAATAGAGAGAGAGAGAGAGAGAAGATATTTTTCATAATGCTTAAAAATACTATGTAATTTAATATGTTTATATTGCCCGACAAAAAAACTTTCCAATTTCCCATTCCGATAGTGAAAATCATCTTTTTCACGAGGAAAAGAAAATTTATTAATATCTGTCGGACGAGAAGAAAAATTTGTTTTTAAGAGTTGTACTTACGCAATGAAACATGAGTCAGACAAATATACTATGCCAAAATTGCGGTCCAACAAAAATATAAATTTTTTTGGAATATTTATTTAATCAAATATTTTAATCTAATGTAAAACTTAAAATTGATTAATAGCTGTTGAACAACATATAATTGGAAAGGTAAGTTTTGGGGCACATCTTTTAAAGCACCTGACGACTACTTTATTAGCTAAAATATAAAGTTAATAGAGACATTTTGCACCCCTTATTTTGCAATTCCGTTGTGGTTAACGTTATTCTGAGATTGCGCAGTAACGCAAACATGATCCGTTATCGTTATTAACCATACAGGACTCCTTTAATTACGGATGAATACTGAAGAGCTTATAGTTATCGTTATCGTGTTTGTTAAACTGCGTGGTTGCCGGACTGTAGAAATTTTAATATCAATTATTTAAAAGGTTAAAATTTTAATGCCATATTAATTAAAATACCATTTATACCTAGGCTCTAATTAGCGAAAAATCTATAGCAGTAATAAAAATCAAATAGTGTTAAGAAATTAAAACGGACTTGCACTTTTATGGATATTCTAAATCATTAATTAATTTAGATGTTACAATCTGGCAGACTTCCTTTTTATTCTACTACCAAACCTAACCTTACTTTTTGTGTTTTGCTTATACTGTATTGTTTGCGTCTACTTTAAAAAACGAAATCAACAGAAGTGTTTGCATATATTTAAATGTGAATTTATATCTTATGAAGAATAAAAGTAAATACTGATTTTTCGTTAACTTTAAAATGGGTTAACCACAGGCAAAAATAAGGTTATGTGTCGAAAGCGCAGACGCAAGATATATTTCTTAAAAGAGGCTGCAAAATCTCTGTCTAAAACTGCTGCCGTAATCGTTATGTTTAATAACGATAACCATAAGGAGGCCAAAAAACGTCTGTTATTTTAATTGGTGCAAAATGTCTCTAATACCTTTACCTTTACCTATATTTAGAGCTGTCCATGATATGCCAAAAAATGCAGACCTGGGTCATAAATTGTCATTCAAAGATTCATGAAAATAACCAGAACAGTTCAGAAGTTAGAAGGGGTGAGGGGCGAAGGACTTTAGGACCCCACTGTATAAATCTTCGTTTATAATTATAAGCAAAGGTAAAAACTTACTTATTAAAATCCATGGCAAAAGAATCTGAAATATCTTGCCTGTTTGTATTTCTTGAAAAGTGTTCAAATTTAAAAGCATCCTCTAGATCATCCTTCTCTTTTTTAATTAGGTCTGTGAAAAGATGATTCTCATCTTGCTCAGAATCTTTTTTTTAATGGATAAAAATTTAAAAATGTTTACATCGCCAGTGTCCCTTTCTTCATGTAACTGTTTTGACACTAAATCGACCAGCCCTTTTGAAATACTCGGTATATCTTTGTTAGGGTCGGTTTCCATTGCAAAGTTTTTAATAACTATTCTGGACGAAGACTTGTAGAGTAAAAACAAAAATAAAAGAGGTTTACGTAGGAAAATATCAGATTTGTGAAAACCACAAAACAAACCTATCCTGGACTGAAACGTAAGTATGCAAGCACAGACAAGACGGCATACAATAAGGTAAAAAAATTAAAATAACACCCGAAGTTGTATAATTTTCATAAAAAGTTTGGATTTTATCATTAGAGGATTAGTTGGTCGGAAATAAGGACTACATAGGCATTCGACAATCGGGACAATAACAAAACGTATAATTGTCCAAACAAGGATATTTCAAAATGTCGATTTGAAACTTCAATCACGCTAGTGACTAGTTTAATTATTAACTACTCGACTCCGATAAATTAGATAATAAATATCTTGTAGGTTTAGCTACTTTTAGCTTTTTATTTAAATTAATAACTGAACAAAGTTAATTTTAAAGAGCTGATAATGGTAAAGAAAGAGTCAAGTAAAGGAAAACTTGATATGTTGTTGATCTCGATGCCCTGATTAAATGTTCTTATGGGCACTCCGATCGCTTCTAGTTTTACAGTTATGGGCCTCAAAGTTGGATATTAGCCAAGTTGAGATTTCGAGTATATCCTATGGTTTTAATTTATTTTATATCTTACTAAAGCTTTCACAAAACATGTTTTGATGCCTACGTATATGATTTTATATAGAATAGTAAAATATAAGAAAAGTGTTTGTATTGGATGTTTCTTATAGCATTGGCGTCGGAACAAATAAAATTATTATAAAGTTGTCAAGGTGTTATGGGCTTGATTTTGGAGCAACTAAAGTCGGTCTATATAAGGTCACGACATTCGGCCATATTGCTTTGACGTGTTATGACGTCACATCTCCCATTTTTCGGCCATGTTGTTCAGTGCCGGAGATATACAGTTTATTGTATTAGTAGAACAACCGTTTATACAACAGTTTTTAATTATTATTAAGTTGTAAATTCTTTTACTTTAAATAAAAAACATTTGGAATTACATCTTTTAACAAATATAACTTCCAAAACAATGCAAAATAAAATGCGCAAATTCTAGACGCCACTGGATAGATCATCAGCTTTGATTCTACCCAGTCTTGCTAACTTTTCTCCGTGGAGTGCCCTTCCTTGCGTCCCCGACCTCGAACCGCCTAAAAGTTGAGGATATGTCGCAACCTTATAAATATAAACTAACCTTGGGAGCAACTAAAAATGACTTAGTTAGAACCGCTGAATCCAAATTTAGTTAGTTTAGGCCGTACACCTTCCAATTTTGAGTAAACTGCAAAAAATCGTAAGAAATAGCGAAAATTTTCACCCATTTTATACGGTTTTTGCAATTTACTCGAAATTGGGACCCGTAAGGCCTAAACTGACTTGAAATTCGGAATCAGATGGTCGAAAAACATACCCGTAGATAGTTCGCGTCTGGTGAACAAAAAAATGTGTGCCGGTGAATTGGCGATACTAACTTTTAGAAATTAAAAAAACAAGTTCTTATTTTTTTAAAACGTTTAACAAGACATTAATAGTATTTTAAATGCGTTATTTTCTTTAACCAGAACTAATAGATTACAATCTTAAATAATAATTGTTACGTGAATTATAGCATATGAGAGTTAAAATATTCATTGGAAAGGCTGTCAAAAAAAAGAAAAGGAATTTTAAACAATACTAATTTACTTGTTTCGAGGCCAACTAGAAAAACACACAAATTTAAAAATTATAATGCCCAAAACTACGTTATTTTTTACTTAAACTATATCTTGCTATACATCGTTAAAAAGCCTATAAAAAGGCCATTTTAAAAATGTCAGTCAACTACGGGTTTTTATTTAAAAAATTTAAGGTAATGTCGTAGCTTAACACGTTCAGCTACCAAGCGGCTCACATATGAGCCAGTACAATTTAAAATAGACCGCCGGACTCAAACAGTGAGCCGGCTAAGCACTACTAATGCTAAATGCGAGTTTAAAAATTCCGGGGCTTCCTGTAGCGGTTTTGTTTTAAAACACGGTCTGTGTAATGCTTCGGCTCAGTGTGTGTCCAGGTGGTCTGGGTGTAAAGCATTTTAGTATAAGTATAGTATTTATTTTAGTTCATTTTTGGATATTTAGAAGATATTTTTGTTTAGTTTTTTTTATGTCAAAAGAGATATCATAGAAGCACTGTTTTTTTAGTTATTTTTTTAGATATTTAGAAAAAAAAAAATTATGTAGTCTCTTTGCCAAAAATTTTGTACAAGAAATATATATATTTTTTTAGATTTTAGTTTAGTTTTTAGATTCTTAGAATTATTTTTTTATTAACGATTTTTGATATCAAAAATGTACCTATATAATGTTAGCAAATATCTATATCTAGTGAAAGTAACTTTTATTTACGACTCGAGGTCTATTTACAAAAAATAGTAATAAAATGGACCACCGACTCATATATGAGTCGGGTTAAATAAACACTCAAATATGTTGAATTCCAACACTACAACTAATTAGCACTTCAATAAACATCAAAATAAAGTAATTTTACAAAAAATAATAAAGTGGTTTATGGGGTCGGAAACACAAAATGACCCTCGGTAGCGAACGTGTTAAAAACGGACAACTACATCGGTTTAAACCTTTTTTATTAAAAAGTTTTTTCTTTTTACACTTTGTTTCTATTTTCAATATTAACTGAGCTATAGAGAAAAAACAAAAATTTTAGAAAATCGGTTTTTACAAAATATCTAGTAAGCCACGATTTTTGGACAAAAACAAGAAGTGATTTAAAGTAAGCTCTAAAAACTGCAATTCTTTCCCACTTAAGCAGGTCTGTAGCTGCAGCGGCTTCCGAGATCCCTGTACTAAACATCGAAAAAAACTAACCCTGTATATGTTTGTGCTCAAGTCTAATAATCACACTAATCGCATTTAAACATACGAATAATTTTTTGAATTTTTATGGTGCAGGACGGGCACAGCTAAATGTCCTTTTTGCACAGTTTGATTTCAGCGTTTTAAAACTACTTTGGTTAATAGTTTGATAATCACACTGATCGCATTTGCAAGAAGTCTGAGAACCGCATCGCATTTAAATATATTAACATCCTTGGTGTATAGATGGGTCCACATTTAATTAAATCCGAAAGTAATACCGCAAAGTACACAAAAAATGATAAAGTAAATAAACCCTTTTGTGATCATTGATTTATTGCAGCAAAAAATATTCAACCCGACGAGTTTCTAGTTCCACCCCACGTGCCACCGGTTTTATGGCAAGACAGAGGCGAAATAAGAGGGTGTTTTTTAAGTACGTGACACGTGTTTTAGCAGTGTTTTTTTTATTTATCTAAAACATAGGAAATCAGGCTCTGTTAGCGCTATGTGCCTTCGAAAAGGTTTGTTTACTTTATCACTTTTTGTGTACTTGGTGGTATTGCTCTCAGAATGAAATAAATGTGGACCTATCTATACGTGCACACACAAGG
Source organism: Listronotus bonariensis (assembly GCA_014170235.1). Taxonomy (NCBI): domain Eukaryota; kingdom Metazoa; phylum Arthropoda; class Insecta; order Coleoptera; family Curculionidae; genus Listronotus; species Listronotus bonariensis. The sequence goes on along the minus strand of JACEGR010007150.1, from coordinate 46,459 downwards.
CATATTCGAGAGCGAGCGATGCGAGAAATGCAAAAATCAAACATTCTAAATCAGTGCGAAAAATACAATTCTGCGATTTTAAGTTGTCACGTTCATACTTACCGCTTGTCCGGGCGAGTCCGAGCGAGTCGGAACGAAGATGATCCAGTCAGAGCGATTAATCGCAAAACATTTTGTGTTGATGCCGATTCGTTGCGATTTAAAAAATTGATGTTTAAATTTTTAGTTCTACCTACAGGGTGATTCTTAACCTAAACTCATAAATTTGGGAAATTATTGCCAAGGGTAAATAGTAACGAAAAAAAAATGGTGAAATATTTTTGTTAGGGAAATAATTAATTATTTTAAATAAAAAAATAACTTCAATTCTGAAAAAATATGACTGATAATTGAAAATAAGGGTAGTTACCTATTTGTTGTATCAGAAATAATTTCAAATCAAATCAAATCAAAATATGCTTTATTGTTAGAAGATTTATCTTATTAACAAAGCTGCCATAAAAACAAAATTAGTGTAAAATAAAATTGGTTAATTTAACATAAGCTAAAAATGAAGTCAATCTACAAAAATAAAAGTACAGTAGATTAAACATTCTTTTTAAGACAATAAGTAGGTTTACCAAGTTCGAGCCACGTAATATAAATAAGAAAATTAAAATTAAAAAATAGGTAAAAAAGCTAATAATGACATATACTAGTAAAATGTACACAATAAAAAAAATGTCATACACACACACACACACTGTTCGGACTACTGATATAAATAAAACTATTATATTAGAAAAAAATAAAAGTAGATAAACAACATATACTGGTAAAATGTACACACAAAAAAAAAATGTCGGTAAAAACATATACACACATCTAAATAAAACTATTAAATTTAAAAAAATAAAAGTAGATAAACGACATATACTGATAAAATGTACATAAAACAATAAACTGTCCAACGAATATATAAACTAGATTTAGTGTCAATAAATAAAATGTAAATACAATTGAAAAAATTATTAGCCAGAAAAAAATATATATACATATACAAGCATACATATATTAAGAAATTAAGTAATCACTACTATATTTAAAAACTGTCGTCGTAAAATTCTTGCAGCGTATACTAAGGCCTTGCTACAATTAGATCTTTCATCTTCCTTTTAAATAACAGATCATCGGAAATTTGTCTAAATGATATCGGAAGATGATTATACATTTTAATGCTCTCAAAAATAATAGATCTTTTAATTAATGTAGTTTTTGGGATGGGTAGAGGAAGGCCATCTCCTCGCGTATTATGTGGATTAGGCGGTATAAAATGTTTTTACTTTTTGTGAATTAAACACACAGTCTCTAATATAAAAATACCTATAACAGGCAAAATTTTGCCATCAACAAAAATTGGTTTACAATGTTCCCTGCATCTAATTCTAAATAGGTATCTCACTGCTCGCTTCTGTAAAATTAGAATGGAATTCATTAATTGATTATTACAAAAACCCCAGAAAGCTATTCCATATCTAACATGAGATTCGAACAATGCAAAATAAACTGTGCGAGCAATTGTGATATCTAGCTCTCTTGACATTGTCCTTAAGGCATAACAAGCCGCTGACAATTTCTTGCATAGTTCTGTTATATGTATTTTAAACCTTAATTTGATATAATAATTTTAGGCCATAATGTTAACTAAAATACACTCACGACTAATACAGGGTGATTCCTAACCTATGCGCATAAACTTAAGAAATTATTGCTAAAGACAAACAATGACCGAAAATAAACAAAAAAAGAGAGTAAAATATTGTTAGTTATGGAGATAACTAATTATTTCAAACTAAACAAAAGAGTTATAATTCTAGGGACAAATAATGATTAATTACAAAAAGTAAAGTACTCATTCATTCTTTGTTTCAGCAAAAACACAGTATAATCACTATCAGCCCTAATTGTAATCCATATCGCGTAAAAATAAAATCAAAACTGAAAGATGACCGTTTTATTACTAATGCCATCGTAAACATCGTGACTTGTCTATGTTTTTTTTTATAAAGAACAAAAAATTCAGGCAAATAATTTTACAAACCGGTGTAAAAACTGTCTTAAATTATTTTTTTAAACAAAAAATACTTTACTATTTATTATTTGTTTTCATAATGCGCGTTATTTTATCTAATAGTGAATTCACGTAGTCGCCCTAGTGCGCACTAAGCTCGAACTCTGGTAGTGCAGTGCAAATTTACATATTCACGCAAAAGAGTTTTATTGTCGAGCAATAAATGCGCGTGTTCAATGAATTTGCTTGTCCTCTAAGCGATCAATTTTCGTATTTACGGTGCTAATAGCTTTGTTCGTGGGTTTAGTAATGAACTGATTCTGAACTAGAACCGAACTGGTTTAGAATTATTTTAAAGCGCATGTCTAGTTATTACTAACGATTTTCTATACAGCTGAGGATGTATTCTAACCTAGCCTTTTGGTTAGCGCTCCTTATTAAAACGTTTATATTCCTTGAAACATACCTACATCCAAAATTTATTAAGGAAGATTCAGGGTGTCGAAGTAAAAAAAATATTTTTAATTTGTCTCAATATTTTTTATTCCTTTTGAATATTAAAATAAAACTAGGTATATAGGGATTTTTAGACATCATCTATTAGGATCTGATAGTATTTTTTTATGTGTAAACTAGATGGCGCTAGCTACAGTATTTAAATTTCTCTTAAATGTCCCGACTTTTTTGTGCTATTCTGTATATACCATTTAAGTAAACCAGTAAATTCCTCCATGCTTTCAACCCAAAAAAAAGTATACTGGCTCTGGGCAACCGTTTTTAAAGAAATTCACGTGTTTTGTGTAACCGAAAAATTCCTTTAAAAACAGCGTATAACTCATAACTTCAACTGTCTCATATGAAATGAATGATTTAGTGAATCCTTCCATATATGTACTTACGGTTCCTCAGAGACATTCTTACAAAATATACCTTTTTAATGAAGAAATCATAGGAGAGTCAACAGCTCCCGCATTTTGTAATTTGATAGAAAGAAAAAACACGCAGGAAAGAAATTCTATTTCTTGTCTTTACTCTGTATTGTTCTTTCTAAATAGTTTGTAAATCTTCGGCACTGGAAAATTGGAAAAAACTTTGATAATCGCATTGATTACATTTAAACATTATAACATCTTCGGGATTTTTATGTTGAAAGATATGTATTTTGATGTATATAAAACTACTTTTGTTATTAGTTTGATAATCACACAGATCGCATTAAAATTTACAAGTATCTTGGAAGTTTTTATGTCGACAATGATGGGACTTTAAACAACTTTGAACTTAAACATTTTAAATATTTTCATGTCTAAAGTATGTGCCTTAATAAAGAACATATATAAAGAGTGTGATAATCACACTGGCCGCATTTAAACATCTCAACATCTGCTGGATTTTTATGTCTTAGGGCATGCCTTCCTAAATTTATTTTAAATATTGTTTAATGATTAGATTGATAGGATTTAAACAACTTAACATCTGGATTTTTATGTCGCTCGCAAATCATGTTTTTTTCAAAACCTTTTTCAATAAGTTGAAAAATTGCAATGATCACATTTGTACATGTCAGTCAAAGATTATTATGTTTCATGGTATGCCTTTTTAAATTATTTTTATAAAGAGTTTGATAATCACAATGATAACATTTAAACATCTCAACATCTTCTGGGTTTTTATGTAGCAAAGCATGACTTTTTAAATTTCTTTTAGATATGGTTTGATAATCACAATGATAACATTTAAACATCTCAACATCTTCTGGGTTTTTATGTCGTAAGGCATGCTTTTTTAAAACATCTTTATAACAAGTTTGATATTTACAATGATTACATTTAAACAGTTTAACATCTTGTGGGTTTTTATGTCGCAAAACATGCCTTCTTAAATTGCTTTTAGATATGGTTTGATAATCACAATGATCACATTTAAACATTTCAACATCTTCTGGATTTTTATGTTGCAGGGCATGTTTCTTGGAATGAAGTTTGTGAATTGGTTGATATTCACACTGGTCGCATTTAAACATCTTAACATCATCTGGATTTTTATGTCGCACCACATGCTGTCTTAACACATCCTTATAACGAGTTTGATAATCACACTGGTCGCATTTAAACATCTTAACATCATCTGGATTTTTATGTCGCACCACATGCTGTCTTAACACATTCTTATAACGAGTTTGATAATCACAATGATAACATTTAAGCATCTTAACATCTCCTGGATTTTTATGTCGTAAGGCATGCCTTTTTAAAACATCTTTGTAACGAGTTTGATAATCACAATGATCACATTTAAACATCTTAACATCTTTTGGATTTTTATGTCGCAGGGCATGGTTTTTTAAAAGTTGTTTGTGAATTGTTTGATAATCACACTGGTCGCATTTAAACATCTTAACATCATCTGGATTTTTATGTCGCACCACATGCTGTCTTAACACATCCTTATAACGAGTTTGAAAATCACACTGGTCGCATTTAAACATCTTAACATCATCTGGATTTTTATGTCGCACCACATGCTGTCTTAACACATCTTTATAACGAGTTTGATAATCACAATTATCACATTTAAACATCACAACATCTTCTGGATTTTTATGTCGCAGGGCATGATATTTTAAACGACGTTTGCGAATTGTTTGATAATCACACTGGTCGCATTTAAACAACTTGACATCATCGGGATTTTTATGTTTAGGAATATGCCTCTCTATATACTTTTTAGAAAGAGTTTGATAATTACAATGACAGCATTTAAACCATTGACCAGGTTTTATTTGATGAGCAAGCCGCTTCTTAATACTTCGTTCTTGCGTTTTATGATCATCACTTTGATTTTCATTCTTGTTTAACAGCTCTTCATGTGTTTCATATCCAAAACAAGTATCTGACATGCTAGAACAAAAAAAATTTAAGCAAAGTACCTAGCTTCTGAAATTGAAATTAGAACTATAATAATTACATTATAAAATAAAACTTTTCAATAAAATACCAGTAAACTTATTAAAAAGCTTTATATCTTTCTTATACAGTGATCGGCAAAAAGTTCGCAAGATATGAGAATTATTATTATTATTATTTTTTATTAAAGAAATCCACCATCCATCCGAAGGTTATTAGCGACTTTACAATTAGCTACAATTGATTTACATTAGAGTTAATTTATGATGTCTAAAATTTTTTTGTATAATTTCTAATGAAAAAGTTTTCCATATGACGCCAACTTACATAGGCACACTGTATATCACATGTTGTTAATATGAGTTTTATTTATTAAATGTAAAGTTACCTATTTTGAAGTTGTTGTGGGTCTTCTGTCTTAATGTCTACTTCTTCGTTTTTTATTTTCCATTCGTTATATGTTATTTCACCTGATTTTTTAATTTCGTATGTCATTGTGATGTTTTCAACTGTCCCATCATTCTTTGTTGGTTTAACAGAAAATAATTGGATCTATAAATAATAGAAATAATTTTATTTTTATAAAAAATTCAAGACAAAACATAAAAGTTGTTTTGGAAAAGATGGTAGCGGGTATGAGGACGGCAAAATAAAGACGCTTTATTTGCCCTAGACGCTTGGTCCTGATTTGGACCTTTTCAAGCATAAAGCATTTTAATTTAATGCTTTATGCTTGAAAAAGGTCCAAAATCAGGACCGAAACGTCGCAGAACAAATAAAGCGTCTTTTATTTTGCCGTCCTCATACCCACTACCATCTTTTCCATTACATTTCGGCCAAGGACGTTATTAGGATTGTTTAAAAACACAAGTTTTATCATTACCACATTAAGCTGAAATAAGTGTTATTGGAAGTAGCATTATAAGCAACTAATGATTTTTTTTTCTGTGAATTTTAAAAATAGTGGCAGGTAATACAAAATCTTTTAATTTTGTGCTTTTTCCAACAAATTTACATTTTGCAATAACGGCTTAGTAAATAGGCATAGCTATATCACAGCCTACTTACATTTAAATAGACATTTGGAATAAAAATTTGTTAAAACGGAATTTACTTAAAAAGTATAAAAGATAAGTATAACCAACCTATACACCATTTGAAAGAGCATTTGGTTTGTCATCATGTGGTGTAAAAAAATACAGGGTGTTCCATTCAAAATAAGAGAGATATTGCTATTTGACTTTCAAAAAATTGAAATTATTTTTTGATCACCCTGTATAATTTATGATCTCGATATGACCTACGTATGATAAGGTAGACTTTTCCTAATCTTGTAACTTTATAGTTTAAGGAGTCTATATTGTTAAAATAAAATTAATTTAATTGCACCCCTGCATTTTGAAAAAAAATCAAACATCACAAAAACGAATAAAATTAGACACTTGGTCCTATTAACAAACTTAAATCATTTTTTTATGTAGAATCTAAAACCGTCATAAAATATAGGGTGTTCGATTTAAAAAAATATAACTTTGATACGTCACACTTTTTTGAGACATCCAGTATAGAGTAAAATAATTTTATACTGTGGCCTTATCCGACCTGTTTATGTTTCAGTATTTACTTTTTTAAAAACCCCATGGTTATCCAGCTACAGACCGTGTCGAATATGGTGGGCAACCCTGTATATATACCTAATTGTTTTAAAGCACAAAGCATATATAAATGTGACTTAGTAGTTATTAGAGTTAAGAACAAAGTAAATTTTTTTAGGTTAAATTATACAGGGAAGTCCTAAAGTGCGTCGCCCCCTTCAAACTTTTTTACCTTTTGGTATATTTTCATGAAACTTGCAACGATTATTTATTACTAAGGACTGCATTATTTGACATATCAATGACAGCTCTAAATGTTAATATGACAGCTGGGCGCCATAATGCGAATTAAAATTAATAGTCTAAGTGCCCGCCGACATACAGTTTTAATAATGAATAACAATCTGTAATTTTGTGTGATGCTTAATTTGGCCTAAATTGAAGATATGTTCTGTAGTTTGGCGGATTCATTTAATAGGTGGTATTTATTTGGGTACACGCCAAAATAAAATATATATATATACCGAAACGTCGATTTTTAATTATCTTTTTACTTGTTTAAATTTTTTTTGGTTTTTTAGTACTTTTAATTTTATTTTGGTGTGTACCCAAATAAATACCACCTATTAATTTGGCCTAGTCTACCACATTTCCTCTGTGAAACTTTTTGTAACCGGGGCTTTTCTGCTCCAACTTTTCCAAAAGTCGACAATTTGGTGCAGGGTGCAAAATTTACTAATATTGTTTTACAGTAGCTATAAATTGAGAAAAAAATTATGAAAAATATGAAAATAAAATTGTCCTGACAAAAATTTTGGACCATAGAGGGTGTCCAGCAACTTAAAATGCCAAAAACCCCTTTCAAAAATTTATTAATATCAAGCTGATATTTTTCATAGGACTCTTTGTTTGACCTCCGGACTCTAAGCTTTCATGGGAGCCTCAACTAGATCATATTAATTTTTTTTAGGATGTTTTAGACAACATAAAGGTATAATTATAAATACTATAGTTGCCCTTAAAAGCAATAATGTGTCCGCAAAACTTATCGAGGAACTTTTCTGCCTTATACAAATTTGTTGGTATGGGATTTAAAAATTTCAAGTTGTTGGAATTTTTTCTACCACTCTTTATGCATTTTTGCGAACAGACCAATGTAGCTTTTTAAATTTTACTAAACAGTTTTTATTTAGTAATATTTGCAATACTTAAAATGAATTGAAAGCATGTGTGTTTAGTTATAAATATAAAAGCTTAATTCGTATTACATAAGATGCACTTTAAAATAACAAACGCTTTAAATTAGGTTTTCCACTATATTTACCCTAAAACCGCATTAAGTAAATAACTTTCAGAATATCTATATAAATATTTTTTGGTAAACTTACCATTATATTTATGCGCAATAGTTGATATAGTCCTTAGAATATTGCTTGGGGTAAATATTTGTTTTTGGTGCACTTTACACACTATTGATTTCAAATTAAACCAATTTTTAATAACACACTTAGTTAATTAGTTGTCCGTAAAATATATTTGTCCATGTACCGTATATTTACTACTTTTACTTTTAATAAAAAAACACTTATCTGGTCAATAGCGCACAACCAGGCTTTTCTAATTTTATCGTTTATGGGGAAATTAAATGTTGTCTGATAACCCCTGTTTTAATATAACTGGGGTAATTCATTTTGCAGCCCGAAACGCAACATGTTCGTTGGCATAATGTACGCCGTACGCACCAACTATACCCGCACATTTAAACGTAAAAACAACAATTGACATATTGGCACTGGTCCTATTTTTTAAATATAACAATGAATTACTAATTTTTTCTTTATATAGTAAATATACGCTATGATTTAACTTTTAAAAACAGAAAAAAACCTTTTAAGCAATCGTTTAAACTTGTTTGTTTACTTCTAAACTTTACTTGACATTCCTACAGTGCTGTGTTGCCAGATTTCCTCCTTCACGGCTCATATGTTTAAGAAGGCTGTGGTAATGTTCAAAGTGATTTTTTGTGTGAGAACAACAGTGGCATAGCTAAGCGTGGGCGAAGTAGGTGGTCGTCCACGGACTCGCACGTAAATAGGGTAGGCGCTTTGTGCCATATTTTTCGTATACTGAGTGCTCGACGATTTTTTACAATAATACTAGCATTTAACGTTCATTATTGTTTTAAGACTATTTTAATATATTTTTTAGTTCGATGTGCTTTAACAGCGTGTTTTTTAGCTTTTTTTTAACTATAATTATTTCAAATCTTATTCTATCTATGTAACGGAATCTTTGAGCCTAATTTTTACCAACTTCCAGCGATTCAATTTCTTTGAAACTTTGCACGTATCAAGGACCGATGACAATGCAATAATTTAAAAACAGTATCCCGTTAAGTTCCAGCATTTTCCAGGAAAACCGGAAAAGTGAAAAATCGTACGTTCTGGCGGAGGCGCCAGATTAGACAATTGAATAATCGAACTTGACAACATTTGCCGACGGGTTGGGGACCGGGATAAGGTTGCAACACCTTAGTTAAACAAGCGTGCGTCCACCCATAGGACGCAACCCCTCGGCAAACGACAGGAAGACCGTGGGGTTAACAAGAACCCCCGTTAAACGGGTACAAACCCCGTTACATGCAGACCAACCTGAAACTTGTTCGGAGTAGTTGCGTTCTGAAACCCCATGCAACAGTGAAGCTTTAAATGAAATGATTAGATTACGAAATAGTTCGTGAAACATTTCAATATCACATGACCGCAGAAAACTAATTGATATATCGAACTAAAAAATGAAAAATCAAGAATTGTGTGCAAAAAAAAAAGAAGGAGGAATACTGTGAACTGGTTAGTTCTGGTTAGTTTTCAATTTCTTTGAAACTTAGCACACGCATCAAGGACCGATGACAATGCAATAATTTAAAAACAGTATCCCGTTATCCTGATTTTAGGACCGCCATCGCCAGGATAAATAAATTCCTTAATAATCGTTTTTAATTATGGCGAATGCGCAAGAGGCAATTGATGCATAACTTGCTGCGTTTTTTTAATTGACTTTTTCAATTTTATAATAAAAGGTGTAAAATACATAGAAATACGGAGTTCTAAAAGGTGAAAATTATGTGGCCACTTTAGCTTTAAATCAAGAATGCATGGCGAAGAAATTTTTAGTGAATAAACTGGAGCATTTATTTTAAAAAACTAATTGATATATCGAACTAAAAAATGAAAAATAAATAATAGTTTAAAAAAACTAAAAAAACACGCTTTTATATGCAACCGAACTAAAAATTAGAAAATAATTTTCATTACAAAGAGTTTGTCAGTCACTTCAGAGTAAAAAGCGTGGGGTGCATTTTACTATTTTTTCATAACTTTTCCCTCATAGATATTTGCAAATAGAATAATTATAACATTTAATATATTAAGCACCCACGCTTTTTACTCTGAAGTGACTGACAAACTCTTTGTAATGAAAAATTATTTTCTAATTTTTAGTTCGGTTGGTATATCTCCTTGTTAAAATAAAATAGATTTTCCCACTTATCTCTGTTCCTTTTTATCCAAACTTTGAGTGAAGTAAAGGTAAAACTGTGTTACGTAATATGTGACTAAGGGTACATCATTATACTGAATCCGATTCAACCGATCGGATAAAACTTAATCCGACAAAAAATTGCGATATACACGTTTCTGATTGAGTAAGGGATTGGATTGAACGCCATAAGTCAATCCTGTTTTTCAGGCGATTTGAATTGAGTTCAGTCGGATCGGAGGTTAAATTTATACGATATTCACGGTTTTGAAAGAGGTTTGAAAATGACAGTTAAGTAAAACAGCTGATAAGTGTAGAAACGAAATAGTGGGAAATAAAATAAGCCTAATTATTTGCTATAATATTGTGATAGTGTTTCTTTAGTGGTTTGCGTTATTATTTTGTCTTATTTTCTGAAATTAAATGAAATTTATCTATCTATCTCTTTGTTTTATGGCTGTGATACTAAGTCAACTCGCCAGTTCTTCCGTACCGGTCATATAAGCTATTGCTTATAAGCATTCCCGGCTTTGTCCGTGGAAAATCTGGATTATCGAGCTCGAGACTCCCAGACTTCCCTAGCATATGAATAAGAAACACTTCTAACAATCAACAACAGCGACGAACTTCTGAACATGCATAAATTCTGGCTGTCAAGCCAAAGGCTGCTACTGGTATCGCGCATAATCGTCACTTTCACTACTGACGTTTTTCCGCAAGGCATGCGCACCTCCTCGACCATACGAAGACACCATGTGTTCAACACCAAAACGTAAAAACTTCAGGCTTTAGGAATCTTCACTCACAGCGCTTAGCCCCAGAAGAAGGTTAGAAGATTATTTTTATTTGTTTGCTTTCTTTGTCATTGTGTATACTTTTCTTTGTCAAATATAAAAGAATTTAGAACCGGATTATCTGCATCCGATAAATTTTAGGACGAAGGGCACAGTATTATGTTCAATGCGATCCGTCCAATCGGATTCGATTTTTACGATAAACCCTTAGTCTGTGAAGGTTTATTTTATGATCAGGTGTAATTTAAAGCGTAAAATAACAGACTTACATTAGCGCAATTTTATTAAATACAAAACTTTTTGCATCGCATCCCCTACATTTCATCAGCGAGACGCACGGCTGCGGCTCGTTGCGATTATGTGTGGCCAGACCTTTATAAGTAATTATGACGTGTCAAAGCATGTTTGAAAGATGGATGTATTGGGTAGATCTTGGCAAGAAAAGAAATGAACTTTTTCTGATGCCACCTCTAACACGTCTATATTAGTTCCCGCTACGCCCCTGGAAAACAACACATTTTCAACTTTCTAAAACTCTAACCGCGATACACCCTGTACATTTAACAAGAATCTAAATAACAAGCGTTTTAGAAAGAACAAGTATTAGATAGTGATTGGTTCCCTTAAATACATTTTTGAATACTTATTATCACAGAATAGGTTATGTATTTTTCATTTAATAAAACTTAACTCATAATATATAATTATTTTTTAAGCCAAAATATATAACATTGACTTGAAGGCAAAACTCGTTAGTATAGGTTATAACTTCTTAAAACCACACAGGTATACGGGGTGTTCGTGAACTTTGGTGTCAAACTGCTATGGTAGAATCCTCTCAGCAGAATAAGAAAAAAAAAAGTTCATTTAAACATAAGTCCGCAGATTATGCGTTCTCAAGTAACAGGCTGTTATAGTATAACAAAAAAAAGGTTATTATTAACATTTTAAACTACCTTTACCCAATTTTGTTGTAATTGAGCAATTCTATTTATTACATTTAGGGGCTGTTATTAAGGCCAGTGGCGTCTCGAGCAGCAACTTAACAAATATTAAAAAAAAAAAAAGATACGCCACTGACTCTAAAAGTGTTATAAATGTTTTATATTTTCTTTAGATTAAGCAATTAAAAATACACCTTTTATATCTCTTAATTTTTTTTCGTATCTCCTGCAGTTTAAGAGAAAAAAGAAACATTAGAGGATTTTTTTCAGGAAATTCCACACCACTGTTTTTTAACCAATTAAATGTGTAGTTTTGGTTGCATTACCATGACAACACAAGTATTTATCGGAAATTTTTTCCTCCTGCTTGGGGTACCCTGGAGCGAATTATAGTGGAAATTTTTTGACATAATCATTGAATTTGTTTTAACGTCATGTCTGTCATTCACATACATCATTAAAGAAAATTTTATTTTGTACCAGTTGTAGTATTTCAGACATAACATAATATAAAAAGATGTAAGGTTTTAAGACCCTAAATGACAATTTTATACAACTACAATTAGTAAAATAATATCAGACTGAAGTACTAGACATAAGTAAAGAGCAAACGAAAGCAAGGTATGGGTCTAAAAAAATAAAATTAAATTTTTTTACCAATTGTAGTAATATAAGGTATATATAATATAAAAAGAATAAACAATGATAAGCTCTAAAATTACATATATTTGCAACTACAATTGGTAAAATGGAAAAAAATTATTTTGTAGCAAAATTAATTTTTAGGTTATAAGACATGCAGAGGCGATCGCCAAAAAAATCGGAATTTCCCTTAATAAATAATATTCCCATAAGTTGCGAAGTTTTTGCCGTTCACTGTAAAAACTTTTTTCTTATTTTAATGAAAAGATTCTACTATATCAATTTGGCACTACAGTTCACGAACACCCTGTATATAAATTACCTCTGAGCGCACCCCTTGTTCTCCTTAGACAGCCCCTGCTAAACCCTCTATAGTTACTTAATATAAGACTAAATACACTCCTTAAACTTACTGGTCATCTCTACTCACTAAAACCACCTATATTTCCAACTCTCCCTGTAATATTTTACTTTTCACCCTCACTCGTTTCCGTTTGAGTGTCTGAATCCGTTTTTCCTCTTTTACATCCCTCTTTACCCTTGTTTCCGATCGTTTTTTCTTGCTTAGACGATCAGCTGTTTATTCTAACTGTCTGTCTCAAAACGTGTTCGATGTTTATACAATCTAACACTGACGCGCCTACGGAACTTCTTCTGGAAGCCATACTTTTCACCAGGATCCATTTGTTGGATTTGGGGTCGTACTGCTCGACGGAGTTGAGGCTGGAGCTGCCGTCGGTGCCTCCTAGTGCGTAGAGGTGGCCGTTGATTGCGACTACTTCATGGGTAGCTCTAGAAGATGATAATTGTAACCAGGGTGTATAAAAACTTTTTTAAATTTAAAATCGTTGATTTAAGCCAAAAATCACGAAATGTCTATAAAACTAACCAGAACTAAATTATAGCTATTTATGTATCAAGGGCATTACTAGGACTATAATGCCCTGAAGGTCGAAATAGCCCGAGGGGCCTCTGGCACGTCGAAATAGCCAGAGGCCCTCGGGCTATTTCGACCTTCAGGGCATTATAGTCCAGTAAAGCCCGTAGTGCATACAATGCTTTATGTTTTACCCAAAAAGAGTTTTTCAATGACAAATTACATTATTTATTCGCAATATAAAAAATAAGTTGCACATGTACCTGTATACGTAAGTAGATAATGACTGGTGTTAAGTTTGACTTTGATGTTTCTATCAGTTAGTCAGTTGGCATTTTTATTTAACGATTTGCTCAAAATGGAAGAAATTCCACAAAATATAAGAGAAAAGGCCATAAAAGCGACCGAAAATCTTTTGCCAGTTAAATCAAGGCAACAGTATGATCGGGAGTATGGCATATTTGGTATTTGGAAAGATGCGAACGCAATTCTTCAAATAACCGAAACCGTTTTAATGGCATATTTTCAGGAACTGGTAAGTTATTGATTTTATTTTAATACATATGTTTGTATAAACTTGATCTTTATTGTGAGAGAAATAAAATTGGATAAGCAATAAAATTTCCATATTAGCGCATTAGGGCATTATAAGCGGGCATTATCATAATGCCCTAGGTGTGATAGCAGGTATTATTGCTACCATAACATATTCCGTTTCTAAGGTATTACAGATCAATAATAGATGGGTAAAACATAAAATATATTTTCTGCTATTAATACTTAAAAAGGAAAATTGGACTTCCATACCATCGTATAGTTAAAAACAGCTGGAATCTAATAATAAAATACAAAAAGGGTATTTTATTTTAATTAAAAACTTTGAACTGATTTTTGCAAAACTGAAAATTTGGCAACATCACCGATATCAACACTGAATTTAGAGTATGGTTTTACTTTAATCCCGAATTTCCTCCAATTTGGTTCAAAACTTTCTGAGATATTTGAGCGTTTCTAGACTTTTTGGGCACACTGTATAAAGCTATATCATTATTTTATCATGTAGATTCACCGCCTTAAGTATCGAAATTTGGTATACGGGGGTTTTTGAGGCGCTGATCACGAATCTGAAAAATTTTTTGGCGGAAACGTTTCGTTCTTGAGATATTCATCATCAGACTTCAAATTTAAACTAATCCATATTTTACAATATTCACCTTCTTTTGCATGCCAGTTCTTGGTTTAAAGCAAAGCGGCACACAACAGCTTGATTTTCACCCTTTCTGAAACCCCGTTTTTTGCGTGTTTCATTATTTTTGCATTAAGTTGCATAGCTATACTTTGACTCATTTTAATCCCAGTGTGCCAAGAAGCCCTATGTGTATGTATGGTTGCCGACATTATCAAAGAGAAGCCACGCAATTTAATGCAAAAATAATGTAAAAAACGTAGAAAAACGGGATTTTAAAGGTGAAAAATCAAATATTGTGCGACACTTTAGCTTTAAATCCCAAGAATTGTGTGCAAAGAAGGAGGGGGAATATAGTGAAAACAAGCTTAGTTCAAATTTGAACTTTGATGATGAAGTATCTCGAGAACGAAACGTTTCACGCCAAAAAATCTTTCAGATTCGTGATGAATTTTGTGATTGCAATGTCATCTTAGGTTAACCGTGTAGCATCACTTGATTAAAGGAACCTAAATCATCCATAAAAAATGTTTAGGCAAAAAGATATGTACCTTCTATTGTGCATTGCAGAAATAGGTTCCCACGCCATTCTTCGTATATTTAATCTCTCGCCGCTACTCATACACATGGTTCCGTCATTTCCTGAAAAGAAAATCCCCACTTTGTAGTAAAAATGTATCAGAATAAGTACCATCCAATGTAGTGAAAAATAAAAGGCTTGAAATGTTAAAAATAAGTCTTTTCACAACGTTTCTTTAAAAGCTCGAAGCTTTCCTACCTCCTACACAATATAAATGTCCATCCAAAGCAGCCACTCCACAACTAGACCTTTTGGAAGACATTGAGGGTACTGATTGCCATTTGCCTTCTCTAGGGTCAAACCTTAAAATGAAGTTGTTTTTATTTTCTTTTAAAAAATTAAAAATAAACTATGTATTTACCTTTCAACTGAGGCTTGGTAGTTCGTCGAGTCAAAACCTCCCAAAGCATAGATGCAGTTTTCTGAAACATACGGTAATGGTGTTAAAAAATAAATGGTGTTTTAACATTTAGTCAACAAATTTTAAGGACTTATGCCATTGTAAGTTCCGCCTCCTCTCCCAAAAAAAAAACATGGGTAAATATTTATTTTTGGTGCACTTTACACACTATTGATATCAAATTAAACCAATTTTTTAAAAGCACACTTAGTTAATTAGTTGCCCGTAAAATATATTTGTCCATTTACCGTATAGGTACTACTTTTACTTTTAATAAAAAACACTTATCCGGTCGATAGCGCACAACCAGGCGTTCGTTTATAGGGAAATTAAATGTTGTTGGATAACCCTCTGTTTCAATATAACTGGGGTAATTCTCTTTGCAGCCCGAAACGCAAAACGTTCGTGGCATAATGTACACCGTACGCACCAACTATACGCGCACATTTAAACGTAAAAACAACGAATAATATCTTGGCACTGGTCCTATTTTTTAAATATAACAATAAATTACTTATTTTTTTATATATAATAAATATACGCTACGATTTAACTTTTAAGAACAGAAAAAACCTTTTAAGCAATCGTTTAAACTTGTTTCTGTTTACTTCTAAACTTTACTTGACATTCCTACTGTGCTGTGTTGCCAGATTTCCTCCTTCACGGCTCATATGTTTAAGATGGCTGTGATTTAATACATTGTTGTTACGGAAATATTAATTTTGGCATTTTTGTCAACATATTGACGCAGTGTGCGATGTGTTACCTTGTTTACATACTTACATTCAGCTGATGCTGTATAAAAACCATATTAATGGCAGTATTTTGTCATCTTATAGATGGGCCTATATTTAATTCATTTCTGAAAGCGATGCCGCCAGGTACACAAAAATGATAAAGCAAACAAACCTTTCGAATGCACATAGCCTCGGACAGAGCCGGATTACATATTTTTAGATAAATAATAAAAAATACATTGCTATATCACGTATCACCTACTTACAAAACATTCTCTTATTTCCGCCTCTGCCTACTATAAAACCGGTGGCACGTGGCGTGGTACTAGAAACTCGTTGTGGTTTAAATAGTTTTGCCACAATAAATCATTGTTCACAAAAGGGTTTCTTTACTTTATCATTTTTGTGTACTTGGCGGCATCGCTTTCAGAATGAATTAAATTTGGACCCATCTTTACCTACTACGGATATCCTGCAGTACCTCCTTCTTGTATTCATAGCAGGACAACTGCACCATATTCCTGTCAATGGGTCAAATCTTTCCATAGAACTAAGGCAGGATGCGCCGTCGTAACCCCCACAGGCATAAATAAGACCGTCGAAGGAACATATTCCTAGGCAGGATCTTTTGTACCTACAAATAACGAAAACTTCTGGATTACCCAGAACAAAAGAGGCAGTTGCCACATTTTTTTAGATTTCTATTTTTTGGTAGACTTTCACCTGTTTTGCGTAAACTCCTGTATTAACTCTACGTTTGGCTCTGATTTTCCAATAAAAAATAAGAGTTTAAAATTTCATGAAAATATATTTTTTATAATACCTTTTTTAAAAAATTGAATTGTTTTGATTTTGGGAGAAATTACCAAATTAAAAAAAAAGGAAAAAAACAACAAATAAGACTAACCTTTTTTAAATTGATTTCTATATAATAGGATTTTAGAGGTATGGCCATGCGAAGAATTGGTTCTTATTTATTTACGCAAAACCCATACTTTAAATAAAAATATAAGGTGAGCAATTAAATTTGTTCGAAACTAAACGAGAATTCAAAATATTGTTTTGTTCTTTGAGAAAATTGCAGGGACGTATCATTTTGTTAAAAAAAAAATTATGGTAAATTTATCGCGGACAACACCCTAGTAGTTTCAAAAATAGGACGTTTAGGACATTTATTCATATGAACTTTTCTTCTTATTTTTTATTGTAGAATGATCCCTTGCAGAATCATCCCTGTAAAGTGTGTCGATAGAGTGACTGGACACCCTGCAAACGAAAAACTCTAATACTAAAATCAGTGGCGTACCCATTGGAGTAATAGGCGACCATATGTTTGTCAGCGGATTGTAACATTCGGCAGTACTTAAATCTGAGGCACCATCATATCTAAAACATAAAACAACATTCTTTTTGAGCTTCTTTGAGTACAAATTTTGTAGTTTTTTAGTGTTTACGATTCATAATTCACCACTTTCGGCTATTTTATTTTTTATATGAAATTAAATTTGATCTTACCCTCCAACCACGTATAACAGCCTCCTCAACCCCGTAACGCCCGATCTGGACCTCCTCCATTGCATCGGTGCTATCGTATGCCACATATCAGATTTTGGATTATATACTTCACATTCAGCGTGTATGGCAAATAAGGAACCACCACCTAAAATGGTATTACTAAATGGTAGTACTCTTTTATGCCATACGTGTGAAGTTTCATGGAATCTATTTAATAACTTGTTTATTCACGTATTTAAAAAATACCCAATATTAAAAATCTTACTTTCCATGGCACTTCAAATTAGGTTTGCTTACGAAAAAATATCTTCAGACTCTATTACTCCATCGTTAGCCCTGTTTAACAAAAAATATTTTTTCTTGCCACGTATACTGTATTGGTCTATCAGTAGCCCTGTTTAACTAAAAAAATTTTTTCTTGTCCCGAAAAGAACCAAATTTTGGTGTATTAAAAATTGACATCTATCGAAACAGAAATGTACAAATTTTATTCAGACACTTATTGGCAACTTTAAATTATGTTTGCTTTAAAGAAAAATAATGTCTTTAAACTGTATTGGTCTATTATCAGCCCCGTTTAACTAAAAATATTTTTCTTGGTCCGATATTTAAAAACTAAATTTTGATGTATCAAAAAGTGACATCAGTTGAAACAATAATTTACAGCATCTTTTCAGGCACTTATGGCCACTTTAAATTGGGTTTGCTTTAAAGAAAAGTAGTGTTTTTAAACTGTATTAGTCTATTATTAGAACCGTTTAACTAAAAATATTTTTCCTTGGTCCGATATTTAAAAAACTAAATTTTGATGAATCAAAGAGTGACATCGGTTGAAACAAAATTTACAGCATCTTTTCAGGCACTTATGGCCACTTTAAATTGGGTTTGCTTTAAAGAAAAGTATTGTTTTTAAACTGTATTGGTCTATTATCAGCCCCGTTTAACTAAAAATATTTTTTCTTGGTCCGATATTTAAAAAACTAAATTTTGATGAATCAAAAAGTGACATCAGTTGAAACAAAATTTACAGCATCTTTTCAGGCACTTATGGCCACTTTAAATTGGGTTTGCTTTAAAGAAAAGTATTGTTTTTAAACTGTATTGGTCTATTATCAGCCCGTTTAACTAAAAATATTTTCTTGGTCCGATATTTAAAAATCTAAATTTTGATGATCAAAAAGTGACATCAGTTGAAACAATAATTTACGCAGCTTCTTTTCAGGCACTTATGGCTACTTCAAATTATGTTTACTATAAAGAAAAATAGTGTATGAAGACTATATTAGTCTATTTTTAGCCCTGTTCAAATAAAAATATTTTTTCTTTTCCCGGATAAGTAAAAATCTGAATTTTGATTATAAAAAAGTGACATCGGTTGAAACAAAATTTACAGCTATCTTTTCAGGCACTTATGGCTACTTTAAATTAGGTTTACTTTAAAAAAATAGTAGTGTCTTAAACTGTATTGGTCTATTTCAGCCCCGTTTAACTAAAAATATTTTTCTTGGTCCGATATTAAAAAACTGAATTTTGATGAATCAAAAGGTGACATCGGTTGAAACAAAATTTACAGCATCTTTTCAGGCACTTATGGCCACTTTAAATTGGGTTTGCTTTAAAGAAAAGTATTGTTTTTAAACTGTATTGGTCTATTATTAGCCCTGTTCTACTAAAATATATTTTTTCTTGTCCCGATAAGTAAAAAACTGAATTTTGATTATAAAAAAGTGACATCGGTTGAAACAAAATTTACAGCTTCTTTTCAGGCACTTATGGCTACTTCAAATTATGTTTACTATAAAGAAAAATAGTGTATTAAGACTATATTAGTCTATTATTAGCCCTGTTCAAATAAAAATATTTTTTCTTGTCCCGATAAGTAAAAAACTGAATTTTGATTATAAAAAAGTGACATCGGTTGAAACAAAATTTACAGCTTCTTTTCAGGCACTTATGGCTACTTTAAATTAGGTTTACTATAAAGAAAAATAGTGTTATTAAGACTATATTAGTCTATTATTAGCCCTGTTTCAAATAAAAATATTTTTTCTTGTCCCGATAAGTAAAAAACTGAATTTTGATTATAAAAAAGTGACATCGGTTGAAACAAAAATTTACAGCTTCTTTTCAGGCACTTATGGCTACTTCAAATTATGTTTGCTTTAAAGAAAAATAATGTTATTAAACTATATTTGTCTATTATTAGCCCTGTTCAAATAAAAATATTTTTCTTGTCCCGATAAGTAAAAACTGAATTTTGATTATAAAAAAGTGACATCGGTTGAAACAAAAATTTACAGCTTCTTTTCAGGCACTTATGGCTACTTCAAATTATGTTTACTATAAAGAAAAATAGTGTTATTAAGACTATATTAGTCTATTATTAGCCCTGTTCAAATAAAAATATTTTTTCTTGTCCCGATAAGTAAAAAACTGAATTTTGATTATAAAAAAGTGACATCGGTTGAAACAAAAATTTACAGCTTCTTTTCAGGCACTTATGGCTACTTCAAATTATGTTTACTATAAAGAAAAATAGTGTTATTAAGACTATATTAGTCTATTATTAGCCCTGTTCAAATAAAAATATTTTTCTTGTCCCGATAAGTAAAAAACTGAATTTTGATTATAAAAAAGTGACATCGGTTAAAACAAAATTTACAGCTTCTATTCAGGCACTTATGGCTACTTCAAATTATGTTTACTATAAAGAAAAATAGTGTTTTAAGACTATATTAGTCTATTATTAGCCCTGTTCAAATAAAAATATTTTTTCTTGTCCCGATAAGTAAAAAACTGAATTTTGATTATAAAAAGTGACATCGGTTGAAACAAAAATTTACAGCTTCTTTTCAGGCACTTATGGCTACTTCAAATTATGTTTACTATAAAGAAAAATAGTGTCTTAAGACTATATTAGTCTATTATTAGCCCTGTTTAAATAAGAATATTTTTCTTGTCCCGATAAGTAAAAAACTGAATTTTGATGTATAAAAAAGTGACATCGGTTGAAACAAAATTTACAGCTTCTATTCAGGCACTTATGGCTACTTCAAATTATGTTTACTATAAAGAAAAATAGTGTTTTAAGACTATATTAGTCTATTATTAGCCCTGTTCAAATAAAAATATTTTTCTTGTCCCGATAAGTAAAAAACTGAATTTTGATTATAAAAAGTGACATCGGTTGAAACAAAAATTTACAGCTTCTTTTCAGGCACTTATGGCTACTTCAAATTATGTTTACTATAAAGAAAAATAGTGTCTTAAGACTATATTAGTCTATTATTAGCCCTGTTCAAATAAAAATATTTTTCTTTGTCCCGATAAGTAAAAAACTGAATTTTGATTATAAAAAAGTGACATCGGTTGAAACAAAATTTACAGCTTCTATTCAGGCACTTATGGCTACTTCAAATTATGTTTACTATAAAGAAAAATAGTGTATTAAGACTATATTAGTCTATTATTAGCCCTGTTCAAATAAAAATATTTTTTTCTTGTCCCGATAAGTAAAAAACTGAATTTTGATTATAAAAAAGTGACATCGGTCGAAACAAAAATTTACAGCTTCTTTTCAGGCACTTATGGCTACTTCAAATTATGTTTACTTTAAAGAAAAATAGTGTCTTAAGACTATATTAGTCTATTATTAGCCCTGTTCAAATAAAAATATTTTTTCTTGTCCCGATAAGTAAAAACTGAATTTTGATTATAAAAAAGTGACATCGGTTGAAACAAAATTTACAGCTTCTTTTCAGGCACTTATGGCTACTTTAAATTATGTTTACTTTAAAGAAAAATAGTGTCTTAAGACTATATTAGTCTATTATTAGCCCTGTTCAAATAAAAATATTTTTTTCTTGTCCCGATAAGTAAAAAACTGAATTTTGATTATAAAAAGTGACATCGGTTGAAACAAAAATTTACAGCTTCTTTTCAGGCACTTATGGCTACTTTAAATTATGTTTACTTTAAGAAAAATAATGTCTTAAGACTATATTAGTCTATTATTAGCCCTGTTCAAATAAAAATATTTTTCTTGTCCCGATAAGTAAAAATCTGAATTTTGATTATAAAAAGTGACATCGGTTGAAACAATAATTTACAGCTTCTTTTCAGGCACTTATGGCTACTTCAAATTATGTTTACTATAAAGAAAAATAGTGTCTTAAGACTATATTAGTCTATTATTAGCCCTGTTCAAATAAAAATATTTTTTCTTGTCCCGATAAGTAAAAAACTGAATTTTGATTATAAAAAGTGACATCGGTTGAAACAAAATTTACAGCTTCTTTTCAGGCACTTATGGCTACTTCAAATTATGTTTACTATAAAGAAAAATAGTGTCTTAAGACTATATTAGTCTATTATTAGCCCTGTTCAAATAAAAATATTTTTTCTTGTCCCGATAAGTAAAAACTGAATTTTGATTATAAAAAGTGACATCGGTTGAAACAAAATTTACAGCTTCTTTTCAGGCACTTATGGCTACTTCAAATTATGTTTACTATAAAGAAAAATAGTGTCTTAAGACTATATTAGTCTATTATTAGCCCTGTTCAAATAAAAATATTTTTTCTTGTCCCGATAAGTAAAAACTGAATTTTGATTATAAAAAGTGACATCGGTTGAAACAAAAATTTACAGCTTCTTTTCAGGCACTTATGGCTACTTCAAATTATGTTTACTATAAAGAAAAATAGTGTCTTAAGACTATATTAGTCTATTATTAGCCCTGTTCAAATAAAAATATTTTTTCTTGTCCCGATAAGTAAAAACTGAATTTTGATTATAAAAAAGTGACATCGGTTGAAACAAAATTTACAGCTTCTTTTCAGGCACTTATGGCTACTTCAAATTATGTTTACTATAAAGAAAAATAGTGTCTTAAGACTATATTAGTCTATTATTAGCCCTGTTCAAATAAAAATATTTTTTTCTTGTCCCGATAAGTAAAAAACTGAATTTTGATTATAAAAAGTGACATCGGTTGAAACAAAATTTACAGCTTCTTTTCAGGCACTTATGGCTACTTCAAATTATGTTTACTATAAAGAAAAATAGTGTCTTAAGACTATATTAGTCTATTATTAGCCCTGTTCAAATAAAAATATTTTTTTCTTGTCCTGATAAGTAAAAAACTGAATTTTGATTATAAAAAAGTGACATCGGTTGAAACAATAATTTACAGCTTCTTTTCAGGCACTTATGGCTACTTCAAATTATGTTTACTATAAAGAAAAATAGTGTCTTAAGACTATATTAGTCTATTATTAGCCCTGTTCAAATAAAAATATTTTTTTCTTGTCCCGATAAGTAAAAATCTGAATTTTGATTATAAAAAGTGACATCGGTTGAAACAAAAATTTACAGCTTCTTTTCAGGCACTTATGGCTACTTCAAATTATGTTTACTATAAAGAAAAATAGTGTCTTAAGACTATATTAGTCTATTATTAGCCCTGTTCAAATAAAAATATTTTTTTCTTGTCCCGATAAGTAAAAAACTGAATTTTGATTATAAAAAAGTGACATCGGTCGAAACAAAAATTTACAGCTTCTATTCAGGCACTTATGGCTACTTCAAATTATGTTTACTATAAAGAAAAATAGTGTCTTAAGACTATATTAGTCTATTATTAGCCCTGTTCAAATAAAAATATTTTTTCTTGTCCCGATAAGTAAAAAACTGAATTTTGATTATAAAAAGTGACATCGGTTGAAACAAAAATTTACAGCTTCTTTTCAGGCACTTATGGCTACTTCAAATTATGTTTACTATAAAGAAAAATAGTGTCTTAAGACTATATTAGTCTATTATTAGCCCTGTTCAAATAAAAATATTTTTTCTTGTCCCGATAAGTAAAAACTGAATTTTGATTATAAAAAAGTGACATCGGTTGAAACAAAATTTACAGCTTCTATTCAGGCACTTATGGCTACTTCAAATTATGTTTACTATAAAGAAAAATAGTGTCTTAAGACTATATTAGTCTATTATTAGCCCTGTTCAAATAAAAATATTTTTTCTTGTCCCGATAAGTAAAAATCTGAATTTTGATGTATTAAAAAGTGACATCGGTTGAAACAATAATTTACAGCTTCTTTTCAGGCACTTATGGCTACTTCAAATTATGTTTACTATAAAGAAAAATAGTGTCTTAAGACTATATTAGTCTATTATTAGCCCTGTTCAAATAAAAATATTTTTTTCTTGTCCCGATAAGTAAAAACTGAATTTTGATTATTAAAAAGTGACATCGGTTGAAACAAAAATTTACAGCTTCTTTTCAGGCACTTATGGCTACTTCAAATTATGTTTACTATAAAGAAAAATAGTGTCTTAAGACTATATTAGTCTATTATTAGCCCTGTTCAAATAAAATATTTTTTTCTTGTCCCGATAAGTAAAAAACTGAATTTTGATTATAAAAAAGTGACATCGGTTGAAACAAAATTTACAGCTTCTTTTCAGGCACTTATGGCTACTTCAAATTATGTTTACTATAAAGAAAAATAGTGTCTTAAGACTATATTAGTCTATTATTAGCCCTGTTCAAATAAAAATATTTTTTCTTGTCCCGATAAGTAAAAACTGAATTTTGATTATAAAAAAGTGACATCGGTTGAAACAAAATTTACAGCTTCTTTTCAGGCACTTATGGCTACTTCAAATTATGTTTACTATAAAGAAAAATAGTGTCTTAAGACTATATTAGTCTATTATTAGCCCTGTTCAAATAAAAATATTTTTTTCTTGTCCCGATAAGTAAAAAACTGAATTTTGATTATAAAAAGTGACATCGGTTGAAACAAAAATTTACAGCTTCTTTTCAGGCACTTATGGCTACTTCAAATTATGTTTACTATAAAGAAAAATAGTGTCTTAAGACTATATTAGTCTATTATTAGCCCTGTTCAAATAAAAATATTTTTTCTTGTCCTGATAAGTAAAAAACTGAATTTTGATTATAAAAAAGTGACATCGGTTGAAACAATAATTTACAGCTTCTTTTCAGGCACTTATGGCTACTTCAAATTATGTTTACTATAAAGAAAAATAGTGTCTTAAGACTATATTAGTCTATTATTAGCCCTGTTCAAATAAAAATATTTTTTTCTTGTCCCGATAAGTAAAAAACTGAATTTTGATTATAAAAAGTGACATCGGTTGAAACAAAAATTTACAGCTTCTTTTCAGGCACTTATGGCTACTTCAAATTATGTTTACTATAAAGAAAAATAGTGTCTTAAGACTATATTAGTCTATTATTAGCCCTGTTCAAATAAAAATATTTTTTTCTTGTCCCGATAAGTAAAAAACTGAATTTTGATTATAAAAAAGTGACATCGGTTGAAACAAAATTTACAGCTTCTATTCAGGCACTTATGGCTACTTCAAATTATGGTTTACTATAAAGAAAAATAGTGTCTTAAGACTATATTAGTCTATTATTAGCCCTGTTCAAATAAAAATATTTTTTCTTGTCCCGATAAGTAAAAAACTGAATTTTGATTATAAAAAAGTGACATCGGTTGAAACAAAATTTACAGCTTCTTTTCAGGCACTTATGGCTACTTCAAATTATGTTTACTATAAAGAAAAATAGTGTCTTAAGACTATATTAGTCTATTATTAGCCCTGTTCAAATAAAAATATTTTTTCTTGTCCCGATAAGTAAAAACTGAATTTTGATTATAAAAAGTGACATCGGTTGAAACAAAATTTACAGCTTCTTTTCAGGCACTTATGGCTACTTCAAATTATGTTTACTATAAAGAAAAATAGTGTCTTAAGACTATATTAGTCTATTATTAGCCCTGTTCAAATAAAAATATTTTTTTCTTGTCCCGATAAGTAAAAAACTGAATTTTGATTATAAAAAAGTGACATCGGTTGAAACAAAAATTTACAGCTTCTTTTCAGGCACTTATGGCTACTTCAAATTATGTTTACTATAAAGAAAAATAGTGTCTTAAGACTATATTAGTCTATTATTAGCCCTGTTCAAATAAAAATATTTTTTCTTGTCCCGATAAGTAAAAAACTGAATTTTGATTATAAAAAGTGACATCGGTTGAAACAAAATTTACAGCTTCTTTTCAGGCACTTATGGCTACTTCAAATTATGTTTACTATAAAGAAAAATAGTGTCTTAAGACTATATTAGTCTATTATTAGCCCTGTTCAAATAAAAATATTTTTTCTTGTCCCGATAAGTAAAAAACTGAATTTTGATTATAAAAAAGTGACATCGGTTGAAACAAAATTTACAGCTTCTTTTCAGGCACTTATGGCTACTTCAAATTATGTTTACTATAAAGAAAAATAGTGTCTTAAGACTATATTAGTCTATTATTAGCCCTGTTCAAATAAAAATATTTTTTCTTGTCCCGATAAGTAAAAAACTGAATTTCGATTATAAAAAAGTGACATCGGTTGAAACAAAATTTACAGCTTCTTTTCAGGCACTTATGGCTACTTCAAATTATGTTTACTATAAAGAAAAATAGTGTCTTAAGACTATATTAGTCTATTATTAGCCCTGTTCAAATAAAAATATTTTTTCTTGTCCCGATAAGTAAAAAACTGAATTTTGATTATAAAAAGTGACATCGGTTGAAACAAAAATTTACAGCTTCTTTTCAGGCACTTATGGCTACTTCAAATTATGTTTACTATAAAGAAAAATAGTGTCTTAAGACTATATTAGTCTATTATTAGCCCTGTTCAAATAAAAATATTTTTTTCTTGTCCCGATAAGTAAAAACTTAATTTTGATTATAAAAAAGTGACATCGGTTGAAACAAAAATTTACAGCTTCTTTTCAGGCACTTATGGCTACTTCAAATTATGTTTACTATAAAGAAAAATAGTGTCTTAAGACTATATTAGTCTATTATTAGCCCTGTTCAAATAAAAATATTTTTTTCTTGTCCCGATAAGTAAAAACTGAATTTTGATTATAAAAAGTGACATCGGTTGAAACAAAATTTACAGCTTCTTTTCAGGCACTTATGGCTACTTCAAATTATGTTTACTATAAAGAAAAATAGTGTCTTAAGACTATATTAGTCTATTATTAGCCCTGTTCAAATAAAAATATTTTTTTCTTGTCCCGATAAGTAAAAAACTGAATTTTGATTATAAAAAGTGACATCGGTTGAAACAATAATTTACAGCTTCTTTTCAGGCACTTATGGCTACTTCAAATTATGTTTACTATAAAGAAAAATAGTGTCTTAAGACTATATTAGTCTATTATTAGCCCTGTTCAAATAAAAATATTTTTTTCTTGTCCTGATAAGTAAAAATCTGAATTTTGATTATAAAAAGTGACATCGGTTGAAACAAAAATTTACAGCTTCTATTCAGGCACTTATGGCTACTTCAAATTATGTTTACTATAAAGAAAAATAGTGTCTTAAGACTATATTAGTCTATTATTAGCCCTGTTCAAATAAAAATATTTTTTTCTTGTCCCGATAAGTAAAAAACTGAATTTTGATTATAAAAAGTGACATCGGTTGAAACAAAAATTTACAGCTTCTTATTCAGGCACTTATGGCTACTTCAAATTATGTTTACTATAAAGAAAAATAGTGTCTTAAGACTATATTAGTCTATTATTAGCCCTGTTCAAATAAAAATATTTTTTTCTTTGTCCCGATAAGTAAAGAGACTGAATTTTTGATGTATTAAAAAGTGACATCGGTCGAAACAAAAATTTACAGCTTCTATTCAGGCACCTATGGCTACTTCAGATTAGGTTTGCTGTAATGAAAAATAAGGTCTTTAAACTATATACGTCATAATTTAGAATTACTTAATGGTAGTAACTTTTTATAAATACGTGTAAGGCTTCATGAGAGTCTATTAATACATTCTTATATATATATATATATATATATATATATATATATATATATATATATATATATATATATGTAGCACTTATATAACAATAACTTTCCTTTGCTCTTTGCTGCTGCTACAAATAACGAATAAAGAACGTAAGTCCTTTGTTTATTTTCGTTTGTTATTATACTTATTCAGTGACTTTGTTCGTTGCAATACCCTGTATATGTGAAGACAAAGGCTATCAGTGAAGCTGATTGTTCCCCGGTTGAGACATTTAAGAACATCATGCTTTTGATAAAACATATTTTTCATTTTTTGTTTTTGTTATGGCTTAAAGTCAATACATATTTATGTTTTAATAATAGTTAGAACCGGCTCGAAGTAATATTTTCGTTTTTTTAAAGTTTAGAAGTTATGTGGTTTTAATTTGCAGCTAAAGTGATTAGGAGAGGACACGTAGGGGTAAAGGTAAACTAATTTATGTATGATATACAGAGTGTTTCAATATTCATAATTATTATTAATTTTCGAAAATTTCGATATTTATAAGATCCGCACTGATAAATTTTAAATTTAGTGATATATAAAGTAAAAGAAATAATGGCGGAATTTATGGTAACTTCATGTTTTGGTTTAGTTTATTAGTCATTTTTAAATTAATTCTAGTAGGCATTGAAATAAAACAATTATTCAAAGACATTCAAAGTGTAAAAAAAGTGTTGAACTGTTAGAAAACAGTATTTTTTTAACACTTTATCTAATGTTTTAAAATGGAGTAGTTTTTGTTTAACGGGCGTCTTTTGCCAAATATACAGGGTGATTCAAAAATCGATCACGAAACTTAGGGGGTGATTCTACTTGACCATGAAATAAGGGTAGAGCTTCATATAATTTTGTTCAGCAATGTCGTTCGTTTTCGAGTTACAAATACGTCAAAGTTTGAATTTTTATTTTGGTTTTTCTAGCCATATTGCATTTATTTTTAATGCCTCGTAAAGTTTGAGAAAATAATGGTAACTTTTATTTTTTAACCAATCCAGTTGATATTTGGCACACAAAATCAGGCTTTGCAGATTCTAAAATTTTAAGACAAAAGTACTTTTTAAATACCGCCAGAGGGCACTTTACCTAAAATTTTGACAGATATCCAGAAGCTGGGGCGTCATTTATAGACAATCAAAAACTTAAAAATAAAGGTACTCTTTATTAAAGTCGATAAACCTCACCGTTTAGGCACCAATAGACATCAAAGTTTTTCATCAATTTCAATCAAATTACCTACATACATACAGGGTGTCCAGTAACTCAACCGACAAAGACTTAACCAAACGATTCTACAAACAAAATAAGAAACAAATATGTATATAAATATGTCTAAACGTCTTAGTTTTTGAACTACGGTGTGTTAAAAATATTAAAAAACTTTTTTTTAAATATTTAACACACCGTAGTTCAAAAACTAAGACGTTTAGGACATATGTTTATATGAAGTTTTTTCTTATTTTTGTTGTAGAATCGTTCCGTTAAGTTTGTCGGTTGAGTTACTGGACACCCTGTATGTATGTAGGTAATTTGATTGAAATTGATGAAAACTTTGATGTCTATTGGTGCCTAAACGGTGAGGTTTATCGACTTTAATAAGAGTACCTTATTTTTAAGTTTTGATTGTCTATAAAATGGCGCTCCCAGCTTTGCGATATCTGTCAAAATAAAAAAGTTATGATGTAAATAAATTTTAAGTTTTAGGTAAAGTGCCCTCTGGCGGTATTTAAAAAAAGTACTTTTGTCTTAAAATTTTAGAATCTGCAAAGCTCGATTTGTGTGCCAAATATCAACTGGATTGGTTAAAAAATAAATGCAATATGGCGAAAAAACCAAAATAAAAATTGAACTTTGACGGCTTGTAACTCGAAAACGAATGACATTTTGAAAAAATATATGAAGCTCTACCCTTATTTTGTCAAGTAGAATCACCCCCTTAAGTTTCGTGATCGATTTTTGAATCACCCTGTTAAACCAATGGACTCTATAGTAGGTCGCTCAAACTTTGTCCCTAAACATAAATTTTTGCATTTTTATTTTTTTTTTACTTTATTTAAATGTAGAATAAAAGTTTAAAAAACATGATGCGGACTTTTAATAGATACTTTTTAAATTCTTTTGTAATGATATCACTAATTATGTGAATGAATGATAATATGACACAAATTATTTTGTTTATAAATAAATATAAAACGTTATTTTTATTCTCTTCGTTTGTAAAAAATACACATTTATTCTTGTATTTTTTGTTCCATTCAAGAGTTTTAATCGGATCAAAAATATACAGGGTGACCACAAACATTTTTATGCCAAAGTAATTTTTAATTTTAAAAGTAGTATTTACTATTAAAAGCCTTTTTTGATAAATCAATAGCTATTCGCAATGTTAAAGGTAAACTGAAACATACAGTAGTATAGAAGGAACAGTTTTAAAAATGTAAATTCGGTGCTCTTTGATATGAAAAAAAATCACACAAAAGTTTAAAGCAAATAAATCAGCATGCTTGTCTTTCGCGGCCACCTTTGCTATATTTCTTTTATGATATGCCGGTTAATGCAGCTGGTCATCGCACTATGGGACAGAAGTTAGTTTCTTTTTTTTGGTCAGAAATTACTGAAACTTACCAATCTAACTTAAAATGAGGTGCTTTTTTACTGGATAAAATATTATAAATTATTACAAATGCTTTTTTGAAACCTAAAACTTATTATATGTTATTATAAATTCACACCCCCTTAACATTATTATTTTTATATTGTCCAAAATAAACTAAAATGTCAGCTTGTTTTTGGTTAATTCGGTAGTATTCTAATCAGTAATCCGAAGATTATTATCTCATGCTGATCTACAGGGTACGGCAATAGGTATGGTTTTTTTAAATGGAATACCCTGAATATTATATTACCACCAAAAAATCTATTAAAAAGCCTAAAAAAGCACTACATTTGATGTGCCTATCTCAATTAGTTTCGGAAGCCCATGACCATCCTCAAATCTTAACTATCTATCAATCTATCTATCCATCTGGCTATCTATGTAACGGAATCTTTGAGCCTAATTTTAACCAACTTCCAGCTATTCGATTTCTTTGAAACTTTGCACACGTATTAAGGACCCATGACAATGCAATAATCTGCAAACAGTATCCCGTTATCCTGCTTTGGATCGCCAGGAAAAAAATTCCATTATATTATTATTATAACCACTGCTTGATACCACCAAGCGTCATCTGTCACCCTGTACGTCCCAGTGGTACCAACCACCGGCTATTTCAAGAGTTCGATCTGAATCGATTTTACTCAAATTTTATATTAGGTTATTTTCAGAAAGTCAATCTGAAAACTTTGCTACTCTTGACAAAATGGCGAAAAAAATTTTTAGTGAATAAACTGGAGCATTTATTTTTAAAAAATTAATTGATATAACGAACTAAAAAATGAAAAATAATTAATAGTTTAAAAACTAAAAAACACGCTTTTATATGCAACCGAACTAAAAATTAGAAAATAATTTTTCATTAAAAAAATATTGTAACTTCATAGTAAAAGCGTGGGGTGCATTTTTACTATTTTTTCATAACTTTTCCATCATAGATATTGGCAAATATAATAATTATAACATTTAATATATTAAGCACCCCACGCTTTTTACTATGAAGTTACAATATTTTTTTAATGAAAAATTATTTTCGTATAAAATAAATAAAACACACTGTTTTGTTGGTAGGTCTTAGAATCATATCTTTCATCAGAATGCTTTTATCTTTTAGGATATGCAGTGTAGGACAAAACATATTAAATTTTCAAAATGGAAAACCTTGTAAATTATAAAAAAATCTTGTATCTGTCCCTTACACTCAGAAGTAGCAAGAAGTAGGAAGGCAATTGTAAGTACAAAAACTGATAAAGAAAAAGGTAAAAATCTTTGACAAAAGTAGCGAGACTTCGCGAGACTGCATCGGAAACACAACAATAGCTCTTATTATTTAAACTCTTTTACTTTTTTAGTAAACAAGGCTAATAATAAACTAAGTAGATTAAATGTTGCTATATTTATGTTTACTTAAAATACATTTTCAAGTTTCTTATTACCCCAATAGAAGTCGTCATATCCTTTTATAATTTTGCGTACATGTAGTTTGGAGTATCTACTTTGAAATACACAGCATGAGCCATTAAAATTTCAAAGTTGCTTTTTGGCCAAAAAATAATGGATTTCTATCCCATAGTGTATCGGCGCGTCGCTGTAAAGGATAGCGGCGCCTTTGTATAAAATAGTCCGATTGCAGGCGGCCTTTTTTATGTTTTTTGTATTATTTTCAAAGGGTACCGAATTTGCGCTTTTAAAATGTTCTTACAGGGTGTTCATTTGAAAACTTTCCACTCAAGTTATCTTCGAAACAGAGACAGATTTGAGAAAATCGCCGAAACACGTCAAGATATTTATTGAGGGGGAACGTTTTTAACAAAAAATTGGACAGCGCCCCTTTAACCCCCTTAACCACCAGGGCCACCACCCCCAAAATTCTTAAATGAGAAGGCGGGTCGAGTGATACATCATTTTAAAGCTCCTGACGAGTACTTTATAACCCTAAGAATATGGAAGTCAATATCTTCACCTATTACAAAATGGCGGTACTTTAAAAATTACCTAAATACCTGATTTGGATGGTCATATTTCGAAACTGAATAAAGTTAGATGTACTTAATGTGGTATTTTCTTAAAGCTCATTTAAAGATCTTTTTAATGGTAAAATAATATACAGGGTTCTTAATAAAAAATATGTACTTTTTCTTCTCCTGTATGTACTACTTAGTATCTGCAAAAGGGCCTTTAAAGGCTTTAAGAAAACATTATATTAGGTACGTCTGGCTATTAGTTTCGAGATGTGCATCCAAATCAGTGACTAGGTATTTTGGTTCAGTTCGACATTCCGGTTTTTATACTTGTTTTTTTTTAATTCACTAACGATCTAAAAATGAATATTGCAGCCGCAGTAAAGATCCAAATTTGGCGGATTTTGGTTGTTGACATTCTTTACGATTGGCTTACGATGCCTAGAGTACGAAGACCTGTACGATTTCGTCAACTTAGTGAGTTTGGTAGGGGCCGTATAGTGGGACTTCGAAGCTGGACTTTCTTCGGGAAATTGCAAGTTAGATTGGCAAAGAAGTGTAGACACTGTGGTTAGGTAGTTATGGAGGCATGGCTTCAAGAAGGCCGTACGCAAAGAAGAAGGGCACTGGACGCCGCCGTAGAACAACAGACCGTGAAGATCGCCGCCTAAGATTATTGGGCCTTAACGGGACCGTTTCTCCACCACCAGTTCCACATTGCAAATGAATGGTTGTAGAATACGGACAGCGCATTGCATGAAAGTGTTTACCGACGAATGAGAAGTTTTCGCCTGTTTTCATACCTGGGCTGCCACTCGGGTCCCTCCCTTTAACTCTGAAAACACCGACGTAATTGCCTTGAGTGGTGCAGACTAACGGTCACTCTGGGATCAGGAACGGAACACATGTGGTCAGGCGACCAGCATGTTTGCAGGTGAGAGTCACAATAGACTTCTTCAACGTAATGATGTCTACAGCGCTACCCTCATGGCCACCAAGACCTCCCGACTTATCCCCAATTGAGCACTGTGGGATATGATGGGTGGGAGATTGTTCAACTTGCAACGTCCCTCCTCAGACTCTAGAAGCACCTCTGAGAGAGAGTTGGTGGTTGCCTGGAATGAGATACCACAGGAGGACATTGACCACCTGATCAGAAGCATGCCTAGGGCGCGTTGGAGAATGCGTAACACATCAGGGTGCATCCACACATTATTAAAGGTAAAAGCGGCTTTAAACCAATGCAATCATTTTGAAATTTTTATCATTTACTTATTATGCTTCATTAAGTACTTATACAAAAATTTTATTAAAATAAAACTCATATTTAAACTGGGTGTTCGGATTTCTAGTGTCACTTAGTATATTTGATGCTTTACTTAAGTATACATACTTCTAATTTCAACAATTATAAAACCTAATTTTCAAAGAAGAAGATCCCGCAATGCTTTTTTTTAAGTCTAAAAAATATGCTTTATATATAGATAGTAGAATCTTGGTATTTTTTTCTCTTAAATCCAAACAAGACACGAAAAAAAATTACTAGATGACATGAAAGAAGTTTTTTTTATTTTCTTAATCTAAAGAGGAGAACTCTTTGTTTGACCCTGAAACAGTGCGGACGTGCGTAGAGGACTACAAAGTTCTCTCCCGGAGTGGCGGCTAGAGGTGTCGAAGTAAACTGCTTTTTAACCTTCGGGGATCAAGGAAAGATTCACGCTTAAATTGACGCCATCTTTCTGCTGATCTAAGCGCTGGGAGCGAAGATTCCTATAAGCTTGATGGTATCCTGTCTGCAGTGACAGAACACGAGGTATCGCTCAAATGGCGGGAAATGGATGGGCGTGCCAGTGGGAACCGGGTCAGAAGTGAAAGTGGAAGGTTGCACGTAACAACCAGTAGCAGATCTTTGGTCTGACAGTCGACAATTACTAGCTACGGAGCCTCGATTTATCCAGGATTTTCCGCCGACGAAGCCCTGGAAAAGCACTGACCGGAAGGGGGAGAGTGGTGGATTGAACCCAAAGGGACCAAAACCAAGAGAAACAATTAGAATAGAATATGATATAATCTAAAGAAAGCACAAAAAATTTTACACATATTTACACGAGTCAAGTGGTGTACCGTTTTTGTTGGAAATATTCCTTCAGCCGCCACTCGAGGCGCCACTGGACTTATTAAATGTAATTAAGTTAGTGATAAAGTTACTCTTTAATGTCGGTAATAATATTGTCAAATTAAAACAAAATTGGTTAAAAAATAGTTAGGATATTTAAAAAAATATAAATTTTCTTTTTGAAATTTTAACACTCTGTATCTCAAAGTTAAGAGGTTTAGGACATATGTTCATATGAACTTTTCTTCCTAAAATAAGCTAAGGAATCATACCCTGTATTTTTAGCCATTCATCAATTAAATTACACCTGTATAAAGTGTTGAAAAAAGCAACTTTTTTAACAGTCATAACCGTAGTATGTAAAAACACTCTATATTGAGAAAATAACACATTTCCAGACCTTTGTTTATAGTACCTTGTTTTCATAAAATGACCTGAAAAATCAACCCTTAGTATTACCGTGTGTGTTGACACACCCTGTATAAAAATATTGTTTTAAAATTATACGTTATAATGTGCGTTATTTTTTATTCCGTAAATCTATTTCAGATTCTACCTTTGAAATATATTTTTCTCTTCAAGCAAGTCGTGTTTAACCCAATTTAAAACGGCGGTAAAAACGTCCTCTTCTGATGATATATTTAATTGACTATTGGATATCAATTCTCTTACCTACATACATGAAGATATTTATTATTAGTTAATGTTATCGCTATTAGGGTAGGGCGGGGCTAGTTGACGCATAGAGGTAAGTTGGGCAATCAAAATATCTCAAAAACTATCGACCGCACGCGAAAGCATCAAATAGCGCAAAGAAGGGTTGCGCGAGGGGAACTCATTGTGCGACCACTAGTGGTGACGCGGCGATCGAGAAAAGTATCCGTGCGCATTGTTTATTTTGTGATTAAAAAGTAAAATAATTGCAAGCCGGAAAATTTTATCTGTGATAGTTAAATATATTTCGTTCTCAATCAGGTAAGTGTTAATCTTAAGTAAATTTATTGCAGTTTTAATATGTATAAAGATTTTGAATACAATTCTAACCGGTTTTTAATAAATTCACTTTTCTTTAAAATTTCAGGTCGGGGTTAGTTGAGCCTCAGTTGCCCAACTAACCCCACGGTTTTAAGTATAAAATGTTTTATTTTTTATTTTATAGGATACGGACTTATAACAGTAAAACACTAAAGTCTTCTTAAGATTTAAAAGAGGCTGCAACCTGAACTTTATACAAGCAACAAAGAAAACGAGCTGACCTATCTAACTTATAAATTTTCTCTGAAAATAGTACGACCATATCCAAAGGCTGGTCCAAGAAAAGCTGCAATTTTAACAGATACAGAAGGCATTACAAGGGAAGCAAAATAAAACTGCTTAAAAGTTTAAAAACGAAGATGAATTGATTAGATATTAAATCCAATAGTTAAGCTAAGCTAGGTACGTTGCTGTTTTATTAATGATGATTTGTTGTTTTGTCACTATAAGATTATAAATATAAAACGCAAATTGTCAAAATGTATTTTTATTGTAAACGTATCTAACATTCAAGCCATGATTTGACTATACTTTCTAAGTGCTCCAACTAGCCACCATATCCTTGCTCTCACCTTCATCCCCCAACCGCATGGGTACGCTGGGGCATACTTGACTATCTACACATTGGTAATAGATGTGGTCTCTAAAATTCGACTTATTAGAAAGAAATGGCCATGGACACTATCAACAAGTGGGTAAATTGCTAACCTTATTAGTATGCATTATAAAGCCATTACGACTGTATTTTTTAAGTGAGCTATAACCGCCGATCAAGTGAAAAATTTCTCAACTAGTCCCCCGCCCCACCCCTACTCCTAAGGCTCTATGGCACATTTCTTTTTTTTTTTTTATAAGAAAACTGCTTTAAAGTTAGGTAAAATATTTTAAGGAGCAATTCTATTATCAAGGGTAAAAAAAAAGACTTACAAACAAAAAGCCAAAAAAATTATAAAAATATTTTTATATTAGCTTGAAGTAAATAATAAATCTGCACTTAATTCACCCCAAATATTTGAAACCTATTATTTGTTAAACCAAATGTTTACCCCTGGGTCAGAAGGGAAGAGCTAACAAAATTCCTCAGTTGCAAACGACATTTCGGAACTACTGCAACTGCATATACATGCGGACTTTAAATGGAGCTCCTTGCAAGAATGCGTATCTATAACAAATAACAAAAACATTACTCCCGGTTGAAAAGGTGTCGTGTCACGCCACTCGAAGAGGACGTTCCTGAAATTTTATGCATATGCTAATACGGAAAGCAAAAGACTAATGCTTTATCATATCCGAATACAAAAAGGTGTTTTCTTCTCAACATTCACCCGCTATTCACCACACTAAAAGTGAATTTGAATGCTCTTAAGTTGGTACGCTGTATATTTGTTATTCATAATATTAATTTAAAAACACATATAAACCAAAAATACCTAGTATAAAGATTAAAACCCCATGTTAAGAACTACCTGGTAAACTTTGATCCCTTAAACAATGGTGAGATGTAATTGCCTTAATGAAATCTGCACAGTGATGCTCTCTCTCACTTTTTAATCTGAAGTAAAACTGTTTGGTGGAAGTAATACTCTAAATAGTTTGGCCAGTCACTACCAAAAGAACCTTTAATCAACCAAATATCTCCATTTTTGCATTTATTTTAAAAGCGCAAATTCGGTACCCTTTGAAAATAATACAAAAAACATAAAAAAGGCCGCCTGCAATCGGACTATTTGCATACAAAGGCGCCGCTATCCTTTACAGCGACGCGCCGGTACACTATGGGATAGAAATCCATTATTTTGGCCAAAAGTAGCTTTGAAATCTTAGTGGCTCATGCTGTGTATTTCAAAGTAGATACTCCAAACCTGTACCAAAATTATAAAGGATATGACGACTTCTATTGGGGTAATAAGAAACTTGAAAATGTATTTTAAGTAAACATAAATATACAACATTTAATCTACTTAGTTTATTATTAGCCTTGTTTACTAAAAAAAGTAAAAGAGTTTAAATAATAAGAGCTATTGTTGTGTTTCCGATGCAGTCTGCTACTTTTGTCGAAGTTTTTTTACCTTTTCTTTATCAGTTTTTGTACTTTACAATTGCCTTCCTACTTTTTTGCTACTTCTGAGTGTAAGGACAGATACAAGATTTTTTTATAATTTACAAGGTTTCCTTCCATTTTAACATTTTAATATATGTTTTGTCCTACACTGTATGTCCCTAAAAGATAAAAAGCATTCTGATGAAAGATATGGATTCTACAGAATCTACCCAACAAAACGAAAGTGTTTTTATTTATTTTACGCTTACGTTAAAAAAAATAAAAACAAAGTTGGGAAGAAGATGCTATCTCCATTACGCTTCTAAGAATAATTTAAAATTATTTTTCAGATTTGGATGGTCATATTTCCGAAACTTAATTGAGATAGATACATCAAATGTAGTATTTTTTAAAGCATTTTAAAAGATTTTTTAGTGGTGATATAATATTCAGGATATTCCATTTAAAAAATCATACTTATTGTCGTACTTCCCTTCCCACCAGTATATCATATGAGATAATAATCATCGGATTACTACAACTGAAATACTACCAAATTAACCAAACAAGCTGACATTTTAGTTTATTTTGTACAATAAAAAATAATAATGTTAAGGGGTGTAAATTTATAATAACATAATAAGTTTTAGGTTTTTACAAAAGCATTTGTAATAGTTTTATAATATTAAAATTGATACTTCCTATCTAACCCTATAAGATAAAATACCACATTCACTAATATTTAGTGACTTTATGTTTTAACTAGTAACAAATAAACTATTGGCAACATTGCCACTAGGATATTTTCAAATATGGCTCGACTGATTTAAGTTGTTTCAAATTTTGTATTCCTTGGAATTTTTATTTAATAGAGAATTATTGCAAGTTGCCTTATTAAGCTAAGGTATTATTAATACCAGCCTTATTTAAATAGTGCTTGTACCCAAGGTTAGTTTATATTTATAAGGTTGCAACATATCCTCAACTTTTAGGCGGTTCGAGGTCGGGGACGCAAGGAAGGGCACTCTACGGAGAAAAGTTGGCAAGACTGGAGAAAATCAATGCTGATGATCAATCCAGTGGCGATTCTAGAATTTGCGCATTTCATTTTGCATTGTTTTGGTAGTGATATTTGTTGAAAGATGCAATTCCTAAATGCTTTTTATTTAAAGTAAAAGAATTTACAACTTAATAATAATTAAAAACTGTTGTATAAACGGTTGTTCTATTAATACAATAAACTGTATATCTCCGGCACTGAACAACATGGCCGAATAATGGGAGATATGACGTCATAACACGTCAAAGCAATATGACCGAATGTCGCGACCCTATATAGACCGACTTTGTATAAGATAAAATACCACAATTACTAATATTAGTGATTTTATTTTTTAGCTAGTGACAAATAAAATATTGGCAACATTGTCACAAGGATATTTCCAATATAGCCAACTCATTTAAGTTATTTGTTATATATTTTGTATTCTTTGGAATTTTTATTTAAAATTTTGCTTTTTTGTGGTTTATTGACCACAGAAACATTTAATAATTACACAATGATGCGATCTTTTTGCTTAGTTGCCTTAATAATCATGATGTTGCCAACATCTCAAAATAAAAGTCACTAAATATAATTGCATACCAAAGTCGGTCTATATAAGGTCACGACATTCGGCCATATTGTTTTGATGTATTATGACGTCACATCTCCCATTTTTTCGGCCATGTTGTTCAGTGCCGGAGATATACAGTTTATTGTATTAGTAGAACAACCGTTTATACAACAGTTTTTAATTATTATTAAGTTGTAAATTCTTTTACTTTAAATAAAAAATATTTGGAATTACATCTTTCAACAAATATCACTTTCAAAACAATGCAAAATGAAATGCGCAAATTCTAGACGCCACTGGATTGATCATCAGCTTTGATTTTACCCAGTCTTGCCAACTTTTCTCCGTGGAGTGGCCTTCCTTGCGTCCCCTACCTTGAACCGCCTAAAAGTTGAGGATATGTCGCAACCTTATAAATATAAACTAGCCTTGTTGCATACATAGTAGTTATTTTAATTACTTGATAAGGGTTGTAATTTTGAATTATAAAATTTAACTTCAAATTTACCATTTATGTGATTTTTTTATATTATTTTTTTCCATACATTCTAAAATGTTATTAAGAGTAGGTACTATAAATACAAGTTCACTAGTACCGTTGCTGGTACGATACTAAATGTTTTGTTACTTACCATTAAACATGGCAAAAAAATAGGAACTAACTGAAGCTAAGACGACTTTGTGTGCTCTAAATTTTTCTATTCCTATTTTTAAAATGACATCGCACAACTAAAACCAATAAAAATAACTACTTAATTATATTATTAAATTAAAAAACTAATCTAAAAAAAATATCTATTTTGTAGTACAACGTAGTATATTTGACTATAACTAAATAAAATAATAATAAGACTGAGTAATCTCTAACATTTTAGATATAATGCCGCTTGCCCGGCGTGGCGGTCGGAGGTGCTGTACGGGTGTCTTACCTTCGGGGAAATAAAGATTTACGCTAAAATGACGGCATCTTTTTTCTAGAGCTTCTATTTCTATTTCTATTTTTTTTTCTTGGTTTTGGTCCCTTCAGGTCCAATCCACCACTCTCCCTCTTCCGGACTATGCTTTCCCAGGGCTTCGTCGGCAATGCATAAATTGGTTTCGGCTGTCAAACCAAGATCATGCCACTGGTGTTACGTATAACTTTCACTACTGACAGTTCCCATGGCACGCCCATCTATTTCCCGCCATTTGAGAAATACCTCGTGTTCACCACCAAACAGGATACCATCAGCTTATAGGAATCTTCGCTCACAGCGCTTAGATCCAGAAGAAAGATGCCGTCAATTTAGCGTGAATCTACCTTGATCCCCGAAGGTAAAAAAACGTTCGTACGACACCTCTAGCCGCCACTCCGGGAAGAACTTGTAGTCCTCTACGCACGTCCGCACTGTTCGGAGGTCGAAACAAAGAGTGAAGCTTAGCTAGAGCTGAGCGCTGTGAGCAAAAATTCCTATAGCCACAGCCTTCTTAAACTATGAGTCGTGAAGTAAGAAAGGCAACGTTGCAAACAACACTGTACAGTAGGAATATTGAAATGAGTTCTAATATATTACATGCTAAATATAATTAATTTTATAAGTGTTTTTGAAACAAAATATAGGTTTTAATTTTTTTAGGGTGTTTTAGACAACATATAGGTATAATTTTAAATACCTACTATAGTTGCCCTAAGAAGCAATAATGTGTCTGCAAAACTTATCAGGAACTTTTACGCCATAGACAAATTTGCTGGTAAGGATTAAAAATTTCAAATTGACATGATGTTTTCTACCCCGCTTTATGCATTTTTTGCAAACAGACCAATGTAGCTTTTTAAAGTTAACTAAACATTTATCATTTAGTAATATTTGCAATACTAATACAAATGAATTGAAAGCATGTGTGTTTAGTTATAAATATAAAAGCTTAATTCGTATTACATAAGATGCGCTTTAAAATAACAAACGCTTTAAATTAGGTTTTCCACTATGTTTACCCTAAAACCGCCTTAGGTAAATAGCTTTCAGAATATTTATATAAATAATATTTTTTGGTGAACTTACCAGGATATTTATGCGCATTAGTTGATATAGTCTTTAGGATATTGCTTGGGGTAAATAAATGTTTTTGGTGCACTATACACACTATTGATAGCAAATTACACAATTTTTTAAAAACACACCTAGTTACTTAGTAGCCGTAAAATATATTTGTCCATTTACCGTATAGGTACTACTTTTACTTTTAATAAAAACACGGTCAATACCGCACAACCAGGCTTTTCTAATTTCATCATTTATGGGGAAATTAAATGTTGTTTGATAACCCTACTGTTTTAATATATCTGGGGTAATTCGTTTTGCAGCCCGAAACGCAACACGTTCGTGGCATAATGTACGCCGTAAGCACCAACTATACGCGCACATTTAAACGTAAAAACAACGAATAACATCTTAGCACTGGTCCTATTTTTTAAATATAACAATGAATTACTTATTTTTTATTATAAAATAAATATACGCTACGATTTAACTTTTAAAAACATAAAAAACCTTTAAGCAATCGTTTAAACTTGTTTCTGTTTACTTCTAAACTTTACTTGACATTCCTACTGTGCAGTGTTGCCAGATTTCTCCTCTTCACGGCTCATAGTTTAAGAAGGCTGTGCTATAATGCCTAATGTTTTTCCGTTCGGTGATGTTGGGCGGGTAATGGTTAGTTAAATCTTTTTTAAATCGCCATTTAATTCGTTTTAAACCAATTAAATTACACGTACTTGTGCTTTTTACTGTAGTCTGTGTTTTTTAGTGTATGTTCACCGATTCAATAATAATAATATCTAATAATTAACTAAAAAGCGAAAAATAGACAGGTTAAAAAAAATTAAAGCGACTTCAAAACAATAATAGAGACATTTTGCACCTCTTAAAATAACAGACGTTTTTGGCCTCCTTATGGTTATCGTTATTAAACATAACGATTACGACAGCAGTTTTAGACAGAGATTTTGCAGCCTCTTTTAAAAAATTTATCTTGCGTCTGCGCTTTCGACACATAACCTTATTTTTGCCTGTGGTTCACCGATTTTAAAGTTAACGAAAAATCCGTATTTACTTCTATTCTTCATAAGATATAAATTAATATTTAAATATATGCAAACACTTCTGTTGATTTCTAGCTATCAATAAATAGAATTTTACTATCACTTCATGTTTATTACGTTACTGACCCATATTTTCAAGCGGCTCCATAATAATTTCACATAAAACCAGACATCCTGATTCTGCCAAAGGCCGAACCTTTAAATCACTTTTAAAGTGATCTTAAAACATTTAAATCAATAAATACGATTGAATGGCTGCGATTAAACAAACGCATTTACGAGTAATCAAATTGAGCGTTGTTTTTGCTAAAGTACACCGTGGCCAAATTAAAGCTTTTCTATTTCTATTTTTTTTCTGGTTTTGGTCCCTTCAGGTCCAATCCACCACTCTCCCCCTTCCGGACT
This sequence comes from Listronotus bonariensis, assembly GCA_014170235.1. Classification (NCBI taxonomy): domain Eukaryota; kingdom Metazoa; phylum Arthropoda; class Insecta; order Coleoptera; family Curculionidae; genus Listronotus; species Listronotus bonariensis. The sequence goes on along the minus strand of JACEGR010007150.1, from coordinate 3,878 downwards.
ATGCTTTCCAGGGCTTCGTCGGCGGAAAACCTGGATAATCGAGCTCGTAGCTCCCAGAAATTCCAAAAGAAAACAAAATAATTCTACAATCGATGCAATGCATAAATTGTCGGCTGTCAAACCAAGATCTGCTACTGGTGTTGCGATATAGCCTTCACTTTTACTACTGACAGTTCCCGCGGCACGCCCATCTATTTCCCGCCATTTGAAAGATACCTCGTGTTCACTACCAAACAGGATACCATCAGGCTCACAGGAATCTTGGCTCTACAGCGCTTAGATCCAGAAGAAAGATGCCGTCAATTTAGCGTGAATCTTCCTTTTGATCCCCGAAGGAAAAAAACGTTCGTACGACCACCTTCTAGCCGTCACCCGGGAAGAACTTTGTAGTCCTTACGCACGTCCGCACTGTCCGGAGGTCAAACAAAGAGACCTTTTAAAGGTTTTTGCTTAGAGGATCAATTATTATTAGCAATTAAAATTAGGAGACATGGCAACGTATGCAAGTGCAATTTAGCGCCCTCATTGGAATCTTTTTAACACTTTTAGGGTACTATGACATTTTTGAGTCATATTTGCTTCTTTGATAACTCTATACAAGTATCATATTTTTAACAGATTTTAAAAGGATACGGTTCTCAATTCGCCTGTATTTTTATTTTTGTGTTATAGTACGCGATTACTCCGTCAATTGTGGACCATTTTAAAAGTATTATTTTTATTTGAATGGGTTCACTCACGGTGGCGGCGCCAGGGGTGGGCGCGGTATGAGCGGCCCAGCCACTGGGATTGCTCCTTAACCGTTCGCCCAGCCTGCTAATTGGTCTGCAAAATGGTCATCTGATTTAAAAAGCCATTCCATTTATATAAATTGTTTAGTCGGCGCTCATATTCAAAGTAGTCCGGATTATGGGATTCTTGAATAAATGATCCATGGTCGCCATATTAAAAATTACCAGTATGTTGCGCTATGTCATTAGAAACGGATTTTAGTGTAAAATTTAAATATAAAATAAAATATCCCAATAAAATTTTTAAAAATTTATTGTTTTTCCGTTAGTTATGTGTACCTATTTAAAATTTTAATGATCAAATGTACAGGGAGTCCCATTTTGCTTGTCCCTTATGGGAAACTTGGAAACCATAAGAGATAGTAAAAAATCCGATGCCCCATCCTCGAGAGCTCTTTTTTTGGAGAAAACATTTATGGTAAAAGCAGGTCATCCCTATCGCGAAGCCGTTTCAGAGATACGAGGGTGATTCTCGATTTTTTCACTTTTTGAAAAAGGCCCTGTAGCTTTGTTGTTATTCTGAATACAGAAAACTAATTGCATTATAAAGACACTTTTTTCCGTAGAAAAAAAAATTTTTTTTGAGCTGTAATTTTTGACATATGACCCAAACATGTTTTTTTTATTAGGGACACCCTATAAATGATTAGGTAATTAAATTGCTTGTTTTTCTGATTAAAATAATATATCAGTAGGTGGTTTAATAATTTTTACGTCAAATATTGAGAAAATAATAATTTTAAAGACGCATTGCGGCTTCTATCTGTTTTTAAATTGTTTTATGTTTTCTTTAAAAACAATAATGCCTTGTTCAACTCAGGAGACATTTCGTACAATATAAATATAGCAAAAAAGTAGGCACAGGTGTTTAAAAAAGAATGCCTATGCTTTAATAATCCTGATTTTTTTTTTAAAAATAAAAGAAAGTTGGGGGGTAACAACATCTTGTGTTACCCGGTAGAGAGTTGAAGATATGCTCTATATTGATTAGACGGATTCATGTACTGGATGGTCTTTTGTTGGGTACACGTCTGGAAAGAATGGGTCCGCTTCGGTCCTGGTCCCGGGGTATAAGAGCTGACCCTGTTTAGCCTCTGTTGACCCCTATGAACTGGCCGGTCGCCCGGAACAAAATAAAAGAAGGTCCCCTTCAAAAACCAGTCAAAATCTAATTAAAAACGACGTTTTGGTGGCAAGTCTGCCACCGTTGTCAAGTTAAAAATAAAGTTAAAAATAAAAATAAAAAATTAGCTAATATTTAAATTAGAAATTATCAAAATTTTATGCTTTTTAATATGTCAAACTATTTTTAGTTTACTATATTAAAAAGCATAAAATTTAATCATTTCTAATTTAAATATTAGTAAATTTTATTTTTATTTTTAACTTTATTCTTAACTTTCTTTTAACTTGACAACGGTGGCAGACTTGCCACCGAAACGTTGTTTTTAATTAGATTTTTGGGTTTTGGAGGTTTTTCTTTTATTTTGTTTCTCTATCTATCTATCTATCTATCTATCTATGTAACGGAATCTTTGAGCCTAATTTTTACCAACTCCCAGCGATTCAATTTCTTTGAAACTTTGCACACGTATCAAGGACCGATGACAATGCAATAATTTAAAAACAGTATCCCGTTATCCTGATTAGGACCGCCAGGATAAATAAATTCCTTTACAGATCCTAATACTACTCTTGACAAAATGGCGAAGGATTTTTTTAGTGAATAAACTGGAGCATTTTACATACATACATACATACATGCATGTATCGAGACTAAAAATGAAAAATAAATAATAGTTTAAAAAACTAAAAAACACGCTTTTATATGCAAACGAACTAAAATTAGAAAATAATTCTTCATTACAAAGAGTTTGTCACTACAGAATAAAAGCGTGGGGTGCTTAATATATTAAATGTTATAATTATTCTATTTGCAAATATCTATGAGGAAAAGTTATGAAAAAATAGTAAAATGCACTCCACGCTTTTTACTCTGAAGTGACAAACTCTTTGTAATGAAAAATTATTTTCTAATTTTTAGCCAGGCAGATATCACTTTGTCTCACTTTTAATTATTGCCCCTTTTTGTTGCTCGCACACAATGTAAACGACGTTTAGACAGCGATAGTTGATTGCCGTCATTACTTGTTTTTTAACGCTTACGGCGGCTTTTTACTATTGACTTAATCTCTAATATTAGCTTTGTTCGCGGGTTCGATTCTGAACCGGTTCTAGGACTATTCGCATGCGCAGTCGAAAAAGCATCGTTCGCGGTTAGTAAAATCCTGAATATTTAGTAACAGTTCTGTGTTCGCGGGTTACAATGGAATCAGTTCGTTACCGGTTCGTAACCGGATTAGCAGTCTGGGATTTTTGTTGGAACTAAAAGTTCAGTTCGGAATTTTATGCGCATTGTCGACATGGTCAGCTGCTTTCTGTTTTTGTGGTACAGAAATATACCGTTGTATCACAGTTTATTTTGTTTCTGCCACTTTATATGCAGAGTTAATATACCATAATAAATATATTTTTTTTATATTTTTGGTGATTCTGAGCTGTATATAAACGAAGAGTTTTTAATTGTATTCCGTCATAAATGTATGTATGCAATATTAAAATAAATAAAGATTTAATTAAAAAATATAGACAATATTGCAAGATTTTACTCTATTTCTTGTTGTTGTTTTGAATTTTATCTTTAGTACACATACTAATGTTAAAAGCGAGAGGAGGTGCAGGGAATCCCTCGTCTGGCTTTCGACAGTGCAACAATTTACCTTTTTGCTTGAATTTAATTTTTTTTTTTGTGTAGTATCCAATTTAACCATAAAAAATCCTAACCAAACGGCTAGGGTTAGAAGAACTACATCCTCAGCTGTATAGAAAATCGTTCGCGGTAAATAAAAATTCGAACTAATAAATAACTTATAGACATGCGCTTTAAAACAATTCTAAACCAGTTCGGTTCTGGTTCAGAATCCAGTTCATCACTAGACCCGCAAACAAAGCTATTGTGCGTATTAATCTCAAAACCTGCACTTGTTTGTGGCCAAAACAGAGACAACAATGAGACGAGCAACTAAA
>JACEGR010007149.1:0-52564 GCA_014170235.1 Listronotus bonariensis | reverse complement strand
ATATCCAGGCCTATATCTAAAAACTTTACAGGTCTGGAAAATGAATATCGAACCATTGGGATTAGCAACCCAGCAAACACTATTTGCCGGCAATATACATTTTTCATATTGGCATTGATGGTTCGATCACCTTCGATCGAAATTAACGTAGCTAATTTTACCATCATTTTATTTTTATTCGCTCCAAAATACATAATAAACATTTTGTTTGACCTAATTCTTATTTGCATTATTTTTAACAATAAAATGTTATGAAAAGGTCATTTCCTTTAAATTATGTAAAAAAACATAAAATAATGTTGTTTAGCTGCCATTATAAATAAAACAGATCAAAAAAATTGCTTTAATGTTAGTTAAATACCAATGTTAATAATATGGTTTAAAAAGTATGAATACCCGTTGAAGGTTTGCCTTTAAAAATCCAATATTTATTTGCCTGCAACAAAAACGCGTGCTTTATTTAATCAGGATTGGTATGCCGCCATTTTTGTATGCTTGCCGGCAATTCGCCTGCATGTAAAATTTATTGGCAATTAAGTGTTTATTTAGGGTTGACTTTTTAATGCGTATAAGATGTTGGCATAATATTGCCACCAATTGCCAATGCTTTACCATCAATGCCAATATGAAAATGTACATTGCCGGCAAATAGTGTTTGCTGGGGAGTAACAGAAAATAAGATATTCCCCGATTTTACAAATGCAATGATGCCATATGTATAATGCCCACTTTCTTGCAGTAGTGAGAGATGAAAACGACACGGTGGCCGCCGGGCGCGAAGCATTTCAGAGAGTTTATTTGCAAGCTGTTTGGCGTGTCGCAAACTGCTGCGCTTTCTTTTAAAAATGTTGGTTAGCGGCTACAAAATTGTAATTGCTTGCTTGCTTGGTTATTGGCGTTGCTGCTCGGCAATTGCCAAAAATTGTAAATGTGTTAATTTTAAACTTTATGCCAATATATGACGATATGTTATTTTTCGATACGCCACTGATAATTAAATAAATTGACGAATGCGCTAGCTTAGCGTTATAAGGATGTACAAATTTTTAGATTTCGCCAAGAAAAATATGTAAAAGGAAGTACTAAACTGTCAATTGTCAATACGTCATGACATGTCTCCCGGCTTGTCAAAAGGTCAAAAAGAAAATTTCTGAAACTTTTTAAAGTATGGTTATTTAACAAATTTTTGAAAGATTTTCTTAATACAACAGTAACTTTTTGTTTTCTGTAAAGTTTTTATTGGAATTAGACTTCTCTTTAGAAAAATAAATTAAAGCTATTGAAAGGTTAAGTGTCTACCGAACAAAAACGTGCATTTTTTTCCAGAAAGATTGTAAAAAGTACTTGATTGATTGATATTTCATAAAATGCATCAAATTAGTAAATTTCTTTTTATCAAGCCACTAGATCATCAAGAAATGGAGTAAGAAATTTTCATATTCTTTTAAAACTGGACATGAAATGCATAAAGTTGGATTTGATTAAAACTGGCCTAATATATGATCTGCAGGATTTATATAAAACAAATTTTTTAAAATAGAAAAAAATATGTTGCAATGTTAAAAAGTCCTATTTGGCTGGATCTTCACTTATGCCTTTATGTCCAGAACAAAGATTAGAATTAGAACTGTAACTCTCACTTTTCATCTACAAACTGCAATGCCTAAACAAATCATTTAACATTTTTAGTTACGATATTATTCAAGAGATCCTCAAAGAAGACCATCTTTTTTATCAAGGCTATATGATAATTTTAGAGAGGAAATGGCTAAAAATAAAGAAATGAAAGAATCACTTAAAAATTTAAAGAAGAAGCAGAAAAGCTGGAACAAAGCGATGCACTAAAAGCAGCACGTCAAAAATTTGAAACTGTAGAAAAAGAGGCAACTAAAAGCAGTGATGTTTTAAAAGAGAAATTAGGCACAATTAAAGAAAAAGTGCAAGAAGTTATAGACGAGGCTGGAAAGACTGAAATAGCCAAAAAAGCTAGCAAGATTTCGGAAGGAATAAGTAAGACAACCCACACAATAGGGGAAAAGGCACAAGAAATTGGTAAGACAGGTGCTTTTCAAACTATTTCTAAGGCTACTGAAGCTGTTAAGGAAGAAATTGATACCACAAGCATGCAAGGTAATAAAAATATTGTATTTATTGAATTGGTCTTAAATTATAATTTTTTATCCTAACTTGTTAAAGTAAACTTGGCAATTGTGTCCTTTATAAATAATGTGTTGTAAGCCAATTCCCACTTAGGGGTGTTCACCCGTGACGCATGAGTCAGCACCCATCAGCTGATTGTAGGGGTTTTTCAAGGACACGGGGAAAATCATATCCATGTACATTTAAATCAAATCACAACTATTCCTTGTAGCAATGTAGGAAATTTTGTCAAAAAGTTGTCACCCATAGGGAAAAATTAGAACTAGTCCCAATTTAGCAGGTGGAAACGCACGAGTTTTAACCCCTTACCCATAACTCGCAGGTGTGAATCGTCAGGAGTCAAAGACTTTTTACCCCGGGTTAAAACCCCTAGGTGGGAATCGGCTATTAGGCTAAACATAAACATTTTTAGGTAAAGTTTATGTGAGCCCAACAAAACTTAGAAAAAGGACAGAAACTTCAGCAGTTCAACACCAAAAGTATTATGAACCAAATACAGAAGCAATGGGAGTGGAACTACATAAAGATTCAAAGTTTTACCAATCCTGGCAAAACTTCAGGTAATAAAATTAATTAAATAAAAAAATTGAGTATAATAGTTAAAATAATACATTTTTAGAGAAAACAATCCTTATGTTCATAAGGTAATGGATTGGAAACTAAAATTTGATGAAAGTGAAAATCCTGTAATTAGAGCATCTCGGGCTCTAACAGAAAAAGTGTCTGATGTTATGGGGGTCTGTTTCAAAAAACAGAACTGTCAGAGACTCTAACAGAAATTTGTAAGATTGACACTAGTTTTGACACTAAAAGGTTTTTAAAACAGTGTGAAACGGATATTATACCCAATATTCTTGAGGCTATGACTAGAGGTGATTTGGAAGTCTTAAAAGATTGGTAAGTATTAGGAATAATTTGGTTAAGATACTTTTGGTAAACAAACATTTTTAACATAATTTTTAGGTGTCATGAAGGGCCTTACAACATTTTTGCTATTCCAATACAAGAGGCTTACAAGAAGGGTTACAGAATAGAGTCGAAAATTCTTGACATTGACAATGTGGATCTAGTCATGGGAAAAGTGATGGATCAGGGTCCTGTTTTAATAATTTCTTTTACTTCTCAACAAGTTATGGCTGTCAGAGACTCACATGGAAATATAGTTGAAGGTGATCCGGACAAAATTATGAGAGTGACGTATGTGTGGGTGTTATGCAGGGATATTACAGAAACAGATCCTAGAGCAGCCTGGAGGCTTCTTGACTTATCGGCAAGCAGCAATGAACAATTAGTGTGATTTTTCAAGGATTTATGGATCGGAAACAAAAACAAACGCCGGTTTTTACTAATTAAGGGTGATTAAAAGTTTGTCTTTTTGTTTTTTGTTAATAAGACAAACTTAAAAAGAGGTACAAATGGGAGTACGTTCGTGTGGTATTGCTAGACAGGTCCAAAGTGCAAAGATCTGATTGCAATTATTTCAGATGTTACAAAGGCGATGATACCAATTCTAGTTGTGCGAATCGTACAATTTATTGTATAGTTTTTAAATTAATATATAATTTTTTAATAAAAAGTTAAATACATTGTATGTTACCTTATTTCTTCTCCAAATACTTGTAAACCTCAATAGTACACAAAATAAAGCATTTCACCTGGCAATTTTTTGGGCCTGCATGGATTGACTTGAAATTTTAACAGAAGGTAGGAAATAGCCCAAGGATCAAAACCTATATTAAACCAAAGGGCGCCAAAACCCTAGGGGTAAAAATGTTTTATTTTCCTTAAACCACATAAATCGATTATTCATAAAACTAATATTTTTAAGTTTTTAAAAGTAACAATTTTTTCAAAGAAAAAATCGACGGCTTTAATGAGTTTTTCGCAAATAACTCGAAAATTAGGCAAAAACTAAAAAGCAGAATTGTAGGTTTTAAAAAAAGAAACAAAACTGTTTTGCTTTAATTTTTCCACGATGAACACACTATTTTTAGTGTGATTATACACATGCATACTATATATGTACCTTATATTTAATATGTACATACTTTAAACAGATATGTATAGATGCCCTAATAAAAATAATGAGTTCTGAATGCATTATTACCTATCCTTTATAGCGAACTTTGCTTATGCGAACCTTTTTCCCGGTTTCTTGAGGTTCGTTGTAAGCAGACGTTACTGTATTTCTGACTATTTAATTTCACATTTATAAGTGTTGTCTTGAAAAGTGTTTCTCAAGAAAAAGTATAACTACATATTATGTTGCATAATATTATTTTAGGATTAAATCTATTGACTAACCATTCTGTCTATCTTTATTTGCAACACATGCAGCTATTTGAATGAGTCAATCAATAAAGCATCTAGCATTGTCACTAAATTCTGTCCAAATTACATACTGGTTAAGCAAATAGGTATTGGGATATCGGCCAGTAAAGCAACAACAAAGGATGTATGTAACTCATCCAATCAAAAATGTTTATATGCGGGTATTCACGATAGACTGTGTCTTTGCCTCACATTGCCTATGTTTTAAGTTATTTAGCTTATCCGGTATACAAAAATTTAAACGGTGATCAACGCGTAATATTGTGCTTTCTGTAGATCTATTTGTTGAAAGGCAATGCTTTAGGTTTACAATTATGTATTATTGCCTTTCAACAAATAGCTGTACAGAAAACGCGACATTACGCGTTGATAACGGTTTAAAATATTGCATATGTAACTTGAACAGAGTATAGAGACCTGATGACAAATCGTGGCTTACATTCGGGATCTAAGAAATTTATAAATAACGGATCTAGTTTCAAAGTGTACAATCGTCATTTATACTTTTTAATACAACACTTAGATGAATGTCCCAGTTGGTGTATTTTTCATGCTAACTTTAAATAAATTACTTTTTAGGCCATGGCTATATCCATACCAAGTGTTTAATGTCGAACTTTTTGATTATTTTTAAAAACTAAACAGGGTGTCTCTAAAAGTTCGACACAAATTGCTATCAAAAATTATTTGGATCAAAATCACGATTTAACGCAGTTTACCTTAACCGAAAATTTGATTGTTGGCAAGATTACAGGGTGACCCCATTTAATTTTCATTATTTAAAAATATTTTTTACAAAAGTGTTGGGGTTTTTTACGCTAGGGAATTGAAATCTGCTTTTGTTGTAAAATGTAGAAGGAGCCATCTGCAATCTTTTACTTACATATTCAAAATGCCATAACTTTTTCTGCCTCTGTATGTTTTAGTGAAGAAGTTCTATTCTCGTGTTTTTTAAACGAGATATATACCTAGTTAATATCGCTACGAACAGCCGTTTTTAAAATATTCCAGATTAAAGGTTTTATTTCACACAAAAGAACTCTCATTTATATTCCTTTATTTAGACCAACCAGGTTTTTCTAAAGGGTTTGTACAAAATTCCACCATACATTTTTTGCCCTAAATTTTCCTTAGCTAAAAAGTTGATTGTTTGGGAGGTACAGGGGTGATAATGTAAAAAATAAAATGGAATCTTTAAAACCCTGTATCTGGCAAACGATTAACTTTTTGACTAAAATAAATTGCATTAGATCATTGTATTTTGACTCAAAGAATGAGTGGTAGCATTTTGTACAAACTTTTAGACAGCGGGGTGGCTTAGATGAGGCGTGAAGGAATGCAATTGGACCTTTTTGTATAAAGTAAAAGAATTAATCTAAAATATATCAAAAAGTGTTGTTTGTAGCAATATTTACTAAGCATACCTTTTTGCGCAATAAGTATAAGGGTATTTTTTTTACTGGAGCCATAAAATACCGATGCAAGAAAAAGTTATGACAAGTACAAAAAAATTAAATGAGGACATTAAATAGTAATTTATGTAACAAGTGCATATAGTGATCCTTTTTTTTACGAATGGGAAGTTTGACAGCACGATGCGTTAGGCGAGTGCGGCAATCCCATGAGTAAAAAGACACTTTATGCATGTGTTACATACTATATTTTTTCCACGCCGTATAAAAATTTCCCAATATACAATATTATACATGTTTTATTTATCTAAACTTATTAATTTTAATTTTTGTAGCACAACCATTATATTGCAACCAAAAATCATTGCTTCCTTATTTCTAATCTCTTCATAACTATGCATTTATTATTTAATTTTAGAAAATTGTATGTACCTACTTACTTTTTGTAGAAATAATACTAAAACAGTATAAATTCCTTTTCAATTTCTTAGTCGGCCAAATTCATTATTACTATTAATTTTAAATAATTTTTATTAAATTTATTTGCAAACTGTCAAATTTTAAAACTAGTGACACATGAACTAAAAGGAATAATGACGAAATCAAACGTAACGTGACCGTTTGGTTCAGTTGATGTCGCCTTAACTTTTACATTGCGTAAATTGATATTTAAGTTTATTGTAGTACTCATTGAAACAAAACACTAATTCAAAGTATGAAAAAAGTTACTTTTTTTAACGGTTTTTGAAAAAAGACATTTATTTAAGTATTCTACAAATACCAATATACATATATACAGGATGCATTCAGAATCCTGCTACCATGCGCTATGCAGCAAGACCTTATCAAGACTGAACATAAGAATCAAATAGGTGTGGTGACGTCACTGGTAGGATAACTTTAACCATAGGTGTTGATTCTGAATGTCCCCAGAATGCATTAATTGGCCAATTCACTTGTTTCATATTACTTCCCGTTCAATCAGAAATGACTGCTACTTTCAAATTTAAAATGCAATATATTATTCACAATTTATAAGTATAAGTAAACATACTTAAGAAACTTTGATGATGTATAACTTTTCTTCAGATATATGCATTAACAAATACATTTACAGATGTTACAACATATATTTTACTTAATAATAAAAGTTTTTTTTTTATTTATCTACAGATGCTTTTAGTCTAAGATCCGAATAAGAAGCGACCTGCGCCCATCTGTTTACGATAAAAACTATTATATTAAATATAGTATTTAGGAAATTTGGTACATAAAACAATACGTGAAGAAGTGTCAAGGTTTAAAAAGTCAGAAATCAAGCAATTTTCTAGGTTACTCTTACAATAATAAAAACAAAAACATTAAACAAGGAGTTGACCCCTGACTGAAATGCAAAAACAAATGCTGAAAAAATTTAATATTATTTAAAGAGAACAAGGGATTAAGACGGGGATTGGTGGTTTATCAGAGAAGAAAGAAGAGTTGGCCAAAGTCAAGTAAAGAGTTAAAGTTTGAGTTAAGCCCAGTACAGGCTATCCCTAGGGAATATGCCCGTACTCAATTGAAGTTAATCAAATAAGTTGGGTTGGTTTTTAATGCAAGAGTTGAGTGTGTGATGGTCACCGGTCTCATGGTCCCAAGAGACTAGTTCCATATGGTACTTGTTTGCCCAGTGACGTAAAGTGGCCCGCTCTATGTACCAAGTAAAATTTTCGGCATCACATATAGTAGGAGAGCACCCCATTCCAAGCAAGCCTTTATGAAACACGTCAGTATAATGCTTTATGCCCGCCCTAATTCCAGTACACTGGCGCAATAAAGAAAAGTCGCTTGCCACTCGACGCCTTCTACCCCTCAGTTATTTGTGGAAAAATACCATATATGATAAAGGCGTCCATTCCCAGAGAAAAAGCAGCATGTGAGGAACGAAGATGGGGAAAAAATATGTTGCATAGCATAGCTACAGGAAATAACAACGCTTCCTAAAAAAAAAGTATGTATAAGGTATATCTTCAATTTTCAGCATAGCTAAATAGTATTAGCATAATGTCCCTTGCATCATAAATATATTTATTTATGTCAAGATTTATAGTACATCCTTCAAAGAGCAAATTCCCAGAAAAGCTGCTGCAAGAAGGCTACATGCTTACCTAGGAAGCCACTACAGCTCTGAAATGCCAGAAGAGCTCTGATATGGTCTTGAATGGTGGTACAAGACTATCTAGCAGCCCTGAAAGCTCAATGTGAGAGGTATGGCATGAGAGTTGCAGTAACCTGATAGTAAAGAAAGAAGAGAGAAAAGCCAGACTGAAAACTTTGAGAACAATGGTACGTGGAAGGACGAGAGACAAATGGCCAATGGAACGCACCATCAAGGACATGAACAGGCAGGCAAGGTGGACATAATTTTTTTTTTATAAAGGCTAGTATAAGAAAATGTGGAACCTTAATTTAATTTCTAAGTATAAATATAAAAAAATGTAATTTTCTTTTTATGTAGAATATTTTTTTGTTTAAACTCTCTCAATAATTTAAAAGAGCAAAGATAAGAACATAGAAAAAAGTTACCTAATTAATAATAGTACATATGCAAAACATAGTTAATAATTTTCTTCCCACTGGTATATTAATCATGGAGTACTTTTTAATGGTTTCAACGTTTGCGGCAGGGAGGACTGGACAAGTTCCTTTTATTATTTACAGAGAACTGGTCAGTTATAAATATCACAAACTTTGCTTGTTTATCTGTTTGTGTATTACATAATATCTAATAACAAGATGTATAATTATAATGCTTTATATTGATCATTGTCTAAACAATGTTGCATTGGCTTATTTATTTTACTTAAAAAGCTTAAAGGTTTTAACAATTTAAGTAAAATCTTATTTAAACTAATTATTTCAGCAAAAACATCTCTAGAACTTCTTAAATGATATTTTCAGAATAACTATCCGGAAAGAATTTTCAAAATTAACAAAAAAGAGTCATAATGTTAAATATAACCTAAATGAATTATTTTTAGAAAAAAACTATTTTACATTTTTCGCATTTTGAAAAAAATATTGAGAAAAACAAAATTAATAAAACGTTAAGATTATTTACGATAAATATAATTTCATAATAAATAGCATAATGTTAGGTTTTGAATATTTTATGGCTATATGGAACTATCGTTTTCGGTAATATTGCTAATTATTTTTCTTAAGGGGTTTAAAGATGAAATTTGGCTCCCATTTCTAGCCAGCGTTGTGGGTCCAGCGCTTTTTCGAAGGGAAGGGCGCATGTGAACACCCTGGTATAAAAAAGTATACATTTTGGAATTTTAAAAATATACATTTTTGGGAAATTTAAATACTAATTGGGTTACTTAACATTGGAAATTTGGTACATAAAACAATACGTGAAGTGTCAAGGTTTAAAAAGTATGAATCAAACAATTTTCACAGGTTACTCTTATAATAATAAAACAAAAACTTGATGAAACAAGCGGAAGTAGCCCTGAGAAATACAAAGCTAAATGCGGAAAAATTTAATATTTACCAAAGAGAACAAAATTTAAGACGGGGATTGGATTGATTGTTTATTAGATAAGAAAGAGTTAGTAAAGTCAAGTAAAAGGATTAAAGTTTGAGTTAAGCCCCGTACGGGCCTATCCCTAGGGATATGCCCGTACTAAATTTAGTTAATCAAATAAGTTAAGTTGGTTTTTATGCAAGTTAGTTGTGATGGTCCACCGGTCTCATGGTCCCAGAAAGATAGTTCCATATGGTACATGTGTCCAGTGACGTAAAAGTGACCCTATATGTAATTCCAAAATTCATTAACGTCACAATAGTATTTAAACAAAGCATGGCTTTATTCATATAGAAGAGAAAAATCGTGATATATTAGTATTGTTATACAGACTGTCTACGAATGGGCTTAACAAGAGAACAAATGGACCAAAAATTTAATTTTTCAAGAAAAAGTAATTCTTCATAAAAATAATTCTTGTAAAAAAATAGGATTCACGAAGAGAAAATGTTAATTTTATATCCAGGGTTTGCAAAAATCTTAAAACCTTGATTTTGCTCCAGAAGTAAGATCTTTATTTTAAATTATTAAGCAAAACATCATTGGGAAAATTTATTTAAAATAAGGTTTGTAGTCGATAAAAACCAACGACATATGGACCAAGCAGGGGCGGTTATATCGACTTTCTGAGGGTGGGGGCATAGGCCGAGAAAAGTGTGTGAGGTGCCAAAATAAAACTTTAATAAAGGCTTGTCCAATAATTACTTGTGGTTAGGAAGTTTAGAGAGGAAAAATAAAATTTGGCAAACCGCATTTTAGCGCTTTTACTGTGATGTATTGATGACAACAGCTCAAAAGTAAACAAATTTGGTTTCCTATGTCGTTGATAAAAACAATAATACAAAATTTTATTGAACTCCATAATTCGGCGAAAACGCCTCGATCACAGCTGTTTACAGCAGAAAAATTGTGTTTTGAAAGAATTTGAAAAAAGCAGGTGTTTGAAAAGCAAATTGTAAGAGTATTTTGCTTAAGAATGAAAAGATAAAGGTAGTTTACTTTTGGAGAAAAATCATGTTTTTTAATTTTTTTCGAACCCTCTACAGGGTCTCCCACCGAGAACTGCTGCGATCGTTTTCTCGAAAAGTAGGCTTTGGAAAATTTTAAAAAAGTTGGGCAATATGATAAAGTCAGTGTGGGACATACGACTAAAATATTTCTAGCATTTTCGGTAATACCGGAAGTTAATGTCAACTTCCTATATATTATTAATTTTAGATTCCGCGTAAAATTCTTAACAAATTTTATGTATTGTCCTATACCCAAGTCTAATTTTCTATGACATATTTTAAATTTTATGTCAAAAATGACGTTTGCAAGCCATTACATCCATTTTTTTCTAAACAAACGCCTTTAATACAATTGGGGCTGGGTTCCTTGTAAAAAAGATCTTCTTTAGTAGACTGTGTTAATAATTTGGCAGTTAATAAGTACAGGGCGATCAAAAATAATCGTTAAAAATTATATTGACAAAAACCTTAAAAGTATATTTTTTAAATGAAAACTTCTATCTGTTATTAAATTATCTCATTAAGAAGTAAAAATAAGGGTAAGTTTGCATAAGGATTTCTATTCTATAAATTTAGTTTTCGAAATATTAACAGTTTAATATTTCATATACATTCTAACAATGCCGGTAAGTAAGGGTACCTAGTAGGTATGGTGTAGTTGGTTATGACGCCTTATTTCGTTGTCAGGGCCAATTGGAAGCCAAACCAAGCTGTACTTAAAAGCATTGTTAGAATAGACATCCTTATAGAAACTTACTCCTATTTTTAATGCTTTATAAAAAAAGTAATAAAAGAAGGGGTTTCCATTTAAAAAATACACTTTTAAGGGTTTTATCGATATAATTTTTAATGATCATTGTTAACCACCCTGTATTTATTAATTGTCAAATAATTAACACAGTCTGCTAAAAAGCCTTTCTTTACAAGGAACCCAGCCCCAATTCGTATTAAAGGCGTTTGTTTTGAAAAAAATAATGGGTATGTAGGTAATGGCTTGCAAACATCATTTTTGACAAAAAATTTAAAATGAGTTATAAAGGGTTAGACTTGGATATAAGACATTATACATAAAATTTGTTAAGAATCTAAAAGACAATAATATATAGGGTGTTCCATTTAAAATAGGGAAGTTGACATTAAGTTCCGGTATGACCAGAAGTGCTAGAAATAAGTTTATCATGTTGCCCAATTTTCAAAAGTCTACGTATTCGAGAAATCAATAGCAGCAGTTCTCGGTGGGACACCATGTATACAAAATCAACATTTTTTTCTTCGTGATTTTTTTTGAACAATTAAATTTTTGGTCCATTTGTCCTCTTGTTAACCCCATCCGTGGACAGTCTGTATAGAGTAAAAAATATAAATAAAAATTGCCATTATACAGAATGTGTCAAAAATTTTGAGGTTATTTTTTAAATTTATAAATAAAGCCCTGACCATAATTTTTTAGGCAACCCTGTAGCGCCTTTGTTTAAATACTATATTTAATATAAAATACTTTTTACCAGGTAAACAGATGGGTGCATGTCACGTCCTATTCGGATCTTAGACTATATGGCCAGAGGTTACTTAAACTTATATATTCGGAAAAATAAAAAATACCTAAATGGATACTAGAAATTATGAGTTTTAGACTGGAGTTGTATTCTCTTATTGCGCTGTCTTCTTCGTTTTAAAGTTTTGTTTGAAGCAAACAAAACATTTTCTACAATATCAAAAACAATAAATAAAAAACTAAGATTTTCTAAAATATTAAATTTAAATCATTAAAGTCTAGAAATTTTTAGATCAAAAACCATTAGACTAAAAGAAAAATACAGGGTGTCCGCTAATTAATGGTACACAGAAAAACCACAGGTTCCTTATGTCAAAATATTAAGATTTAACTAATCATACCTATATCCAAAAGATAGAGGCTGGAAACTCCTATCTTTTATTAAATTATCTCATTAAGCATTAAAAAAGATACAGGCTGTCGAAGTAAAAACAATAAGTTAATTTTCTTCGATAATTTTGATAAGTTTCAAATATTTTAGTGAAACTCGGTATCTAGCGGTATTTTAACATAAGCTATTCAGGTCGAATATTAATTTTTATGTGTAAACCACAGGGAGCTACCTACAATATTTAAATTTCTCGAAAACGTGCCAACCTTTTTGTGCTACTCTGAATGTACCATCTAAGTAAACCGAGCAACCATTTTCAAGATATTTGCATTTAAGCAGTTTAGTGCAAACAAAAAGTATATGGAATACCTTAAATCATCTCATTTATCATGAGGCAGTTGTAGTTATGGCTAATACGCTAGTTTTAAAAGGCATTTTTTGCAAATATCTTAACAACAGTTGCTCAGAGCACTTCTTACAAAGTATACCTTTTTGTGCAGAAACCCTAGGGGAGTGTACTGGTTATGGAGGGTAGAGGGAGGAGTACCATATTTTATAGCGGATACATTGAAAAAGTGTCCATTGGAAAGGAGGAACTTAAGGTGGCGTCAAAGTAGCAGGTGGGAAGATTTTTTGTATTTCACTATAATAATTCATGGCGCTCCTGTTAAAATCTTACCACTTGCTATTAAGCTGCTCCTTTCCGATGGACGTTTAATACATTCAGATGGTACTCCTCCCCTCTACCCTCCATAGCACTGGCTTACTTAGAAACAGTGTAGAACTAAAATAATTGAATTTTTTAGAAAAATTAAAAAGTGTAGTCAGCCCCCTCTGGTTTACACGTAAAAAAGAATGTCAGATCTGAAAAACTCATATTAAAAAACTCCTAAATACCTATTTGTATTAAAATATTCAAAACATATTAAAAATTATCGAAAAAAATAAATATTTTTTCACTTTGACCCTTATATCTTCCTTATTATCAACTTTTGGATATAGCTGTGTGTGTGGTTAAATCCCTATATTTTGGCACAAGGAATCTGTGGTTTGCCTGTATACCACTAATTAGCGGACACCCTGTATATAAAAAATATTTTCCGCCTCTTTATGTTTTTTTTAGTAATTGTCCAGAAATCTAATTTATGATAATAATATGTTTTTTGTTTGTATAATTTCTCTAAAAATATATTTTTTCCTTTAAAGAATGACTATTGGTCACCAATTACCTGGTTTTGAGATAATATATTTTTACATTTTATACTCCTGGACAAAAAAAAACAGGACAAACAAAATTTTTAAATTCAATTTCCTTTCCTTATTTATATCAGTATCTTTATTATAAAAGAAAATATTTTTTTTTAAATAAGACTTTGAAATTTGTATAGTCATAATTGTTACATCTTTCTTAAAATTTTTATTTTTTATGATAAAAAATAAATAAAAATATTGGTTCGGTAAGTTGGTTTTGTACTTTTCAAATTAGTAATCATACATTTGTTATCTCTTAGGATAT
Source organism: Listronotus bonariensis (assembly GCA_014170235.1). NCBI lineage: Eukaryota > Metazoa > Arthropoda > Insecta > Coleoptera > Curculionidae > Listronotus > Listronotus bonariensis. Next base: position 38,675 of record JACEGR010007149.1, on the reverse strand, counting down.
ACAGGGTACGACGAAAAGTAAAATTTAAAATAAAAACACCCTATATATATTATATCACCAGTAAAAGGATCTTATAAAGACCTTAAAAATACCACATTTGTCATATTTATCTTTATTAGTTTCAAAAATATGACCATTTAAATGTCAAGTTTCCCCAATGGGCCATATGAATAAAAAGAAGCAGATGCTTATACTTATAAAATGTTAAGTAAATGCTTTTGCTTTTAAGTATAAGCAAATTCTATTGTTATATTTTTCTATATCATGAGCATTTGCTTATACTTATAAGCAAAAGCATTAACTTAAATTTTATAAGTATAAGCATTTGCTTCTTTTCATTCATATGACCCAATATGTTCGCAATATAGCGTATATATCGACCATCATAATTAGAGTGCATTGTTTTCTTTAATATAAATATATTTTATTTTCTTTCTGAATAGAGATACTGATATAAGTAAAAAAGAAACTATTAAGAAAGTATTAGCTTTACAATCCAATACACTGGTAAAAAGTGTGTCGTTAAATTATTACACAGGGTGTTCAAAAATTTGAAAAATGCAACATTTGGCTCTCCCTGTATAACAACTAATACTATAAAACTTTTTGCAATCCCATAAAAAATAATATTATTTATGAAAGGCTACAACTGGACCAAAAAATCATTAAAAATATGTAAAAAAGTTATTTAATTAAATTTGACAAATTTTGACTGTCCAGGAGTGAATATTTTTATTTTTTTTTTTTTGGCTTTGTCCTTCAGTTTTCTATCAAACGATACTTTAAGATTCTTTATTCAATAAAGAAATTAAAACTAAAATGTGGTCTAAAATTTAGGTTTATATGACAAGCAACTCCAATTCTGAAATAAGAGCTGGAATGCAGTGATTTTCAAGTGATGGAGACAAGATGAAATTATAGTTTGTGGTGGACACTACAGTAATCCTCGTCTTCCTCGAAGTTTAGTAGATTATAAACATATATTTTATTATGATTTTATTAGTTTTCTGACGATAATATTATAAAAAACTCTGGGTCAATTTTGTCCCTGTTATGGGGACCAAAATTTTCAAATTATTTAGGTTAGGCTAGGGTTAAAGGCTATACTGACCTTTTGGCTTATCTGAATTTTGTAAAATAGGTCTAAGATGATTTTGTAATGAATCCTGACTTTTTAAAAACACATCCCTTGTTTGATTTTGGTTATCAGCTAGAAGTGCTGTTATAGACGGCAGAACATCTAAAAAAATATATTATTGAAAATAAAGTTACCCATAAACAAGAAATGGTTATCGTAGGGAAGCCCAAGAGGGAATTTCGGGATTTACTACAGTGCGACAGATTCACATACCGGAGGATACCTTGAACCCGGTTAAGTATTTCCATCAAATATGAGCCCTGTATACAGGGCCGATCGTAAAACACGAAAATATATTCATCAGAAACTTTCGAGATGGAAATTCTTTTTATTTTGAAGAAAATAATATAAGGATAACGAAAAATATATAATCCGATACAATCTAATCAATTTCCACAAGCCGAAATAATAACAGTATGAGTAAATCCCCATTTAGCATCGTGGGCTCCTCTACAATTGGATATTTTTATTTATCTATTATTTGCTTAACATAGGTATACTAAAAAATTATTAATATATTCTTACTATCTTCAGTAATTATCACATCATCCTCATCACTATCTTCTTTTTGCTTCTTAGATCTAAAAATATTTACCATTTTAATATAATTTTATTCATAGAAATAAACCAGAATAAAACATACTAACCCTTCATTATTAAAATCTTCATTTGGAATTTCATTGTTAATATGTTCATCTATAAAAACTTTTAATGCTAATTCTAAGTCCCAATTGTTTTTTTCTAAAAACCTGTTAAAGAAAAAAGACAATTGACAATGTTGATTTTGATAATTTTTAGTCGGCAACGTTTCGTCCTCGAGATATTAATATTAAACTTGACCGGGAAACTAACCTAAATTCTTTATATTCCTCCTTCTTTTTACACGAAATTCTTAAGTTTTCTGCTAAATTTGCATTAAATATTTCATTTTCATTAGATCCAGAATAGTTTGTAAAAAGAATAGGAAATAATGTAAAAATAGGGTAAATTTGCTTTTGAAGTTGGATGATGGATATCTTGAGAACAAAACATTGCCGACTAAAAATGATTTCAAATGCGTAATCAGCACCCCAAAAAATCGGTGTGGTGTGCCAAAAGTAATTATTTATTTTAAAAAATATTACTGAATATTTAAAGTGAAATGTTGAACGTTAGGAAAATGGTGGAAATCGTAACTTGAAAAGGTAATTGATTTTGTTTCAGTTTGTCTAATATAAGATCATGTATCCTTTTTGGGTAAACAAGTTAAAAGGGTAGCAATAACATATAATAATTAAAGACGTCAGTGGATAAAGGGGTTATGTCACTTTTACTTGTTTTGAGTAATTTAGATTTAAACATGCTTGGACGTAGAATTTCTTTTGTTTAGTTTTTTTACGGATTTTACATAACAACCACACAAAATATTTATATTTTTATTTCCAAAAAAATATTGACATATTTTGAGTTAAAATGGAAAAACATCAACTAATTGTAGTACAATATCAGAAATGAATAAAATGTCAGGTAACACCTTCATCCACTGACGACTTCAAATTTAAAAAATACTTTAATAAGGTTTTAATATGCTGTTCGCTATTTAATAAACAGCAATATAGCCTATTCCCAAAACCTTGTCAAAGGTTTTAAGCCGGGTGACCTGGCTGGCCATTCAATCAGCCATAGGTATACACATTTTTATGACATTAAAATTGGCAGTCATATTTGTTTTTAGTTGCACGAGTTGGCATCATTGCTTTTACTAATAAACAATATTAATGATAATATTCTAGATTCTAAATAATTTACAAAACTATCCATTTTTTTTCAACAAAATTGGATAGCATAAAGTTTCCCGATAAATATAGTAACCTTAAGAGAGATTTAAGGTGTGCTACTCAGAAGGCGTGCAGGTTTTTAACACTATATGGCAAGGTTACACTGGTTGTTCCAGTACCTCAAACCATATTCTGCTATCCGTTCATTACTCATCATTGTAGCATTTTTTGTTGAGCGACTCAACTAGTTACTCTTTTCTCCCGATTTTTCCAAAAGTACTATGCAGGGTGTCCAAGAATATGTGGGTAATCTCTCGGATTCATATAGAAAACATGAAAATAGTTGTGTGACAAGTTTCTATAATTTTTTTCTGAAGGTCCCTCTTTACAGAGTTATGGGCCCTTAAAGGACGCCACTGGACACGATTTTTCCTAAATATTGTTTTAATACTGGTTATAAGAAAATATATTTTTTCTTACAATAAATACTAGTTGGGACTCCTTAAAATGGTCCTTGTAAAACATTCGACAAAAATGCCGAAATCGAATATTTTCATAATAACATAAAAGTCTGCATTCTTACTCATAGATAACCAAATAATGACAAGAAAACTCGTTTTCTTATTTATTTTTTACTTTGCTAATATAGAAATATGCAGCTTTATATGTAGTCCTTTTCATAATACAGAAAACTGCCTTGCCATTTGAATTTTTCTTCTCAAGTTCAAAGGTTAACTACAGTTAGTATAAGAAAAAATGTTGTTTTTATGGCTAATAATCTAGACGGTTTGTACTTTGGAAAAAAACAATATATTTTATATGTGCGATTTTTATTTATGAAATTATATCTTTAAAAAAGCTGTCTTGAAATAAGCTTAAAAGCAAACAAAGATTAAGATTTGGTATGGATTTTCGAAAATACATCAAAAACCATATTTCTGTTTTTGGGCTCATTTCACTTGTGGAAGAGTAAGCAAATATTTTTGTATTAATTAGCTGCAACTACAGCAACTTTTTATAAAATTTAATTTTTAGTTACCAGAGGTCCCGAAAATACAAGACAAATAAAAAGTTTAAAAAACACTTCATTTACCGAAATTTGTTAGTTTAGATGTTATTAATATTTAACTTAGTATGTGTTAACGTTGTTACGTAATTGTAAGTAAATAATATAAAAAGTTATTTGCAAAAGAAAAAAATTATTATGATAATTGAGAGGTTTAGGAATATGCAATCTAACAGATTTTACTTTTTTTTCTCGAAAAATAAACAAGATACGAAAAATATTAAGAGACAAAAAGTTGTATCTTTATTTGCCTACTCTAAAGAAAATACAAAAATTGTATTGCGTACCTTTTTGTCAGAAATATTCGTTTAAGTGCCGCTCGAGACGCCACTGGACTTAGCAAATTTATTAGAGTTATAGCTAAATTAGCCCCTTGGTGCTGTGAATAACATTACCAGATTTCATTAAAATTAGATGAGGGATATTATTTACGATATTTATAAAAAACCAATTTTAAAAATAAAAGTTTTACACCCTGTATCTTGAAAACTATGCAATTTCAGACTCACTTTTTTCTTATATTAAACATATACAAAACTTTTTTCATGAAATTAGCTCATTAATAGGCTCTTAAATTTTTACCACAACACTGTAAATTTTTGTAAATTGACTCCTATTTATAATAATATTACTGTATTGCTTTCTGCATATTAAGAGCATGGTACCTTACTAAATTATATACAATAACAAAACTATTTTAGTGTAACAAGACTGATACGATTTTTGTCCCAACCCACTATCGCTCAACGCACTGTGCGTCGGCGTCGTCAAGGAAGGACTAACGCTTACACAATAGGACTAATTGTTTACGCTCTGTATAATAAACGAATAAAAATAACATTTTTTAATAGCTTAAACCTTAAGCTGAAAAAAAGGTACCTCTGTACGATATCAATAAATGTGAAGCGTTTTTGAGAAAAATAACTTTTTGGTTAAATAGGATTGTATTTAATAATTATGTTCTTCCTATTATATGCATTCTCTACCTCTAATTATTAAAGATTATGGGAACCGTCACAATGCTGCAACATTACTTTTTAGTGTAGTAAAAATAATACAAAAAATTATAAGAACAACAAGGTTTTTGTCGAAAACGCTTTAATTTATCGAAATCAAACAGGAGTACCTTTTCTTTAGCTAAGCTATCCAAAAATATTTTTTATTTTCTTTATTATACAGGGTGTAAAAATATTTAACACTATTGTGTAAGGGTTAGTCCGGCCCTGGCCAACTTATAAAAGTTAATACTTTACAATGATGGGAGGAGTCCTAACTAGTATTTATTATATTAAAATATTATATCATTTTACTAAGTAACTATAAAGGTCGATTTATACATATCCGTGCCGTGTCCGCTCAGTGTCAGTTCCGGGTCCGGGTATTTTTGATGTGATATTTATAAATATCCGAGTTGCTATAGGAGAGAAATTTTTGCCGTATTGGCTTTATTACTGGCTGAAGAGAAAAAGCAACAACAAAAGAGGTAAAAGCAAAGAAGTAAAAGTGTTTACCCTGTATGAAAAAATAAAGGAACGAAAGGAGAATCCAGAAAATACAGAGAAATAGTCCGATCCGTGCCCCGTCAGTGCCGAAACCAAAAATTATCGTTTGGTATTAATTTCTGTCCTGTCCACTTATTCTTAGACACCCTGTATAAAAAAATTCACGTGTATGGTATTTTTAGAAAAGATCATCACCAATTTTAGGCGTTCAACCAATTATAACCTCGGTAATAATTGGTGACAACTTTGACGTATAATACATTGTTTAAAGGTCAACATAACCGATTGGTAAATACCGTTTTAGAATTAGTTCTTCGCCTGAAATTGATGAATTTAATGGCTAATACCACTTTCTCAACCCTTGGTATTTTAGGCGTTGCTGCGCCACTACCACCCCTAGGGTGTTGATATAACATGATAGAAAACAAGCGAATAAAGTGTGCCCTTAAGAAACAAAGCTTGCGTGTATTAGTATATGTGTGCAGATTGGCTAGCGGAAACCTTGGGTCTAGGTTTTATAAGAGCATGAGAATAAGAACATTTTATTGCATATCGAAGGATACAAAATTGCCGGATAGTCCTAGAAATTCCCCGGCAGCAAGTACAAGCCGTGTTCTTAATTTATGCCAGTTGCCACACGCAATATACCTTTTCTATTTTGTGATGGTAGAGTAAGCGAGACACGCGTACGCCGCCGAATTACACCCTCCAAATTAATGCTGCTCCGACTTATCCCTCCAAACCAATATAATTAAAAGTGACAGATACACGAGAATGAAGCAATGTTAGGTTTTATTTCTTTTTAACTTATATATTCCTTATTCATAACTCTTTTCCTTACACATATATATCCTATCCCTAGATCAAGTTTAGCCAATCTGTAGAATATTTTGACTTAGTGAACATAAACATACCCGAAAAAATTCTAAATTAGACGCCATGCAAAGGCAAGACAACAGCTTTATTCTTTTGAAAAATTATAACTTTCACTTCTAACAGTTAGAACTAATCATGACCACTTAACCACGTGGCAAATGCAATTTAACATATTAATAAAAATTAAGAATAAAGTTAGCCGCATAAGTTTTAAAATAATGTTATCATTTTCACTTCTATCACTTACTGCACTGATCAGGTATTTAAGGGTTATTTACAAAACAAACGCATTTTAAGGAAGATTAGAAATTAGAATTTGAAAAACAAATAATTAATCGTATTTCTAATCTATTTCTTGGGTTTCTGATTTGGAATTTTTAGGTGTTTGTTCTCTAACTATTATATAACTTACTTTTTGCTATTCTCCAAAGCCAATCCTGTAATACTCTCAAAAGTCAACATCAAAGCCTGCATATGTTCACTATTAAAATAAGATACTGGAAACATATTTGGAATATTCTGCGTAGGCCATATTGGCAAAGATGATTTTAATTCAATTTTTAATTCATATGGAGCATATGCGTGTAGCTGATCATTCGTTATAACCCATTCCTTGCCATTTTTACTAGACAGTACAAAACTTCTTGTGAATCCGTACACTACTGCACCACGGGTAAGCTTTTTAAATACTCCTGTTACATGAATTATAGCTTGATTTTTCTAAAACGGAAAAACAAAATTTCAAGTTTTTTTATCCATATTACGTAGAATAACTTTACTACTACTAAATATTAATGGTACATAAGCAATTGATTTGTACTGAAACAGATACAACAGAACAGAGAAACTTATTTTTTTTCCATAATTTACAATATAAGTTTTAAGTTGCAACAGAATTAATAATTTTACCTAAAAATTTGCAATTTAAATTAGAAAATAGAAAAAAAGGTAACAATAAAAACAATATTTGCTAAAATACCGAAAATATTTTCTTAAAGTCTTGAACTTACAATGTTTTGGTTATTTTAAAACAAGTACTTCTTATGCTTATTTTGATTGCAGTGAATTAGGCTTGTTGTTAAGATTACAAATTTTTCAAATTCCATCTTTACCAGGTGCCACGAATTATCACACATTCACTTTTTCCGAGGTTGATAGTTCTATTTAAAAATATAAAACTGAAGCCATTTCGGTTAAACGGGAACTAATCGGAAAATGGAAATCTGCGATTTTCTTCCCGTACTATTTATCTACAGACTATCCACAAATGAGGTTTATAAGATGACAAATGAATTAATGAGATAATTTTTCAAGAAAGAGTTACTCTTGATAAAAATTTTTGCTTGTAAAAAAATGTGATTTACGAAGGGAATATTTTGATTTCGAATACAGGGTATGCAAAAACTTAAAAAACATGATTTTGATCTAAACTACTTTTTTTTCAGTTTTAGGCAAAATCATTTAGAGAGGCATTTTCAATGACTTTTTAAATTTTACAAGGGTATAAAAAGTTTTATAAAATTGATTTTGGTGTTTTTAAAGAATTGTATTAATTTTAAATCTTTATATTAAAATAGCCTTAAAAACTTTCATAATTTGCATTCACATCACATTCCTTTTCCCCAAATTAATAAACAACACAATTTTCCAGCAATAAACAAATGTGATCAAGGTTCTCTTTGTCAAACTATAGAGTTTAATAAGATTTGGTATTATTATTTTTATCAACTACAAACTTTATTTTAAATACATTTTCTAAATGTCATTTTGCTTAAAAAAATAAAGGTAGTTTATTTGTACAAAAAAATATGTTTTTAAGTTTTTGTGAACCCTGTATACAAAATTAACATTTTTTTTCATGAATTATACTTTTTATAAGCAACATTTTTTATCAAGATTGATTTTTTTTAAATGAGATTTTCTGGTCAATTCCTCTTGTAAATCTCATCCGTAGACAGTCTGTATACCGGATCTTATTTTGATACACCCAATACTCAAGAAATGATGACTTGTCTAATAGATTCGTTGACACCCAATATGTGTTTACTCTAAATTTGCATAATAAACCACACGATTTTTGTATTGCCAACTTTTTTTTGCCAAATCTATACAGTGTATCCGCTAATATATGGTACACAGAGAAACCTCAGATTCTTTATGCTAAAATGTTAAGATTTAATTAAACATACCTATATCCAAAAGTTGATAATAAGCAAGATGCAGCAGGGTGTCAAAGTGAAAAAAATATTTTTTATTTATTTTCGTAAGTTTCGAATTACATTTGAATATTTTAATAAAACTTAGTATCTAGGAGTTTTTAACATGAACTAATTAGCACTTGATATTAACTTTTTGTGCAAGCCAGAAGGTGCTACCTACACTACTTTGAATTTTTCGCATCTTTTCTGTGCCACCCTATATGTATCACCTAAGTATATTAGTAAACTCTACCAGGCTTTCCACACAAATAAAGTATCCCTTGTGGGAATCGCTCTGAGTAACCGTTCTTCCGAAATTGCGTTTAAATTGTTTTGTGCAGCCCTTAAACTAACTGCCACATTATAATACAAATGGTTAAGTATTCTACCATATACTTTTTGGTTGTACTGAACATTTTAAACACGAACTTCTTGAAAACGGTTGGTCAGTACAAAGTATATTTTTGTGTAAAAAGCCTAGGAGTGTGTACTGGTTTACTTAGATGGTACATATTGAGTAGCACAAAAAAGTTGCGAAGTCTTAGAAATATTTAAAGTAGTGCAGGCTGAATAGTTTATATTAAAAACCCCTATATACCAAGTTTCATTACAATATTCAAAACGTATGACAGATTATCGAAATAATTTATTTTTATGTTTACTTTGAGCCCCTGTCTCTTCCTTATTTTATTATATATTATCAACTATTGGATATACATAAGTATGTTTGGATAAATCTTAATATTTTGGCATAAGAAATATGTGGTTTCTTTGTGTATCATTAATTAGCGCGCACACTGTCTTACTAGAGATATAAAAAAACTGTTTTACTTTGGTTAAATAGCTATGTACAAAAAAATTAAAAAAATACTTTAAAAATTATATCTGTATTTTATTGCCCTATGTACTAACCGAATAAGCCATAAGATCAACTTTAAAAGTGTGTGGATGATGCTGTGTAGGTGATAAGCTGCATAACTGTTCAACAACATTAGCCTTTCCATAAAATAAGAGAACCTCATTTCGGGTACCAGCCAGGGGATCAAGAAGGTTTCTGCAACGACATTTAAATTCGCTAAAATTGCAGAAAAGAAAATAAAATTAATATATTAAAGCTACAATCATATCGGACACGCATTGCTTACAACCCAAAAAAAATCGTAGAAAAAGGAGCAAGTGAAATTTAAAGCGGCGTCCAAACCAAAAAGACTGTGTATTTTAAAGTCGACAAATCGACCGTGAGCCAGATGCAAAATTTGGTCACTTATTTCCTCTCAGTCCAAAACTCGCGAAATGCTTTAAAAGGGTTGTACATGAATCGCTATGAGCATCAGCTGCGTCTCCGATGGTGGAATTGTACAGGGTGCCCCAGAAAAAAGATCCATATTAAACTAGTGTTTTTTTTAATGGAACACCCTGTATATTAGTTCATTTTTGGATTGTAAGAGTAAAAATATTGTTAGTTTTATCAGCGACCCCTATACCAAAACTGAAAGGTTTTTAAGATATTTGGGATTTTTAAAAAATCATGACAAAAACAAAATTTTAAGATATTTATGTTAGATTGCTAGAAAATTAGCTGTTCAATAACCCACATTTAAATTTAAATGTAGGTGATAGTACAGTTAATATTCTAGCAACCTAACATAATAGGGATACAAAGTCAAGCTTAAGTAAGGTAAGATACCGGATGACAACGATATCGCTTTCCGGTTGCCATTTTTTATTTCTTTATCGAAACCTGGTAGGGTTGTTAGACTAACGAAAAGTCATTTTTACGTGTTTATGACCACTTTGGGTTTTACCGGAAATGATTGAAACTTGATTTTTAAATGGGACACCCTGTAAATTTTTTTATTTTTCGGATTCTCCAGATCGTTTTTAGTCGAAATACAATATTTTTAAAACAAGTTTTGGTCATATTTTATTTTTAAATTAAATTTTATTTTTCATCTAAAGTGTCATGATCCTTCTAAAATCACCCCTCTTACTTTACTTATTTTCAGAAAAATACTAAAGCGATTTAGTTTTTTTACCCTATCCCAAAAACCAAAATAGGACCATATTACTTTCATAATATTTCTAAATGCAGTATTTTAAAGCGAATCATACGATGTAAAACACTACGACACTTTACTTCATTTTCTATTAAAAACATTTATTATGTAGGTATATGATCTTTTTGATACTGAATTTCGGGCCGTACGTTGCAATTCATCGTAGTTGCCCTAAAAACAGAAACTAATAGAATATTATGTCGTAAAAACAACTACTTGTGTTCCGTTAAGAGTTTAAAAATAAAAACATTATTTTGTGTTTATGTATCTCCTACGATGTTAAAATAATTTTACGTGAAATTTGGTATTAACAAGAAAAAATTATCCTAATACCAAATTTAACTTAAATTATTTTAACATCGTAGGAGATATATAAACAAAAAATATTGTTAAATCTGTGTATAATTTTCATAAGTACAATAGAAATTATATACATATACTATTTTTCAGATATAAGTTGTCATATTTCAAAAACTATTAAAGATATATACAGGTTTGGCGAGTTGAATCTAACGGATTGCGTTTTAATGTATTAGACACTAATAGATAGAGAGTAGACAGAGAACGACTGCATAGGTAACCGCCCACCGATAGGGACGGCGATTCCCCGTACTGCTCGGGTCCGCTCGATGTGAATGTAAATTTCGGCTGCCTCGCAGTGCCAGTGCACTTTAGCAAGCGCTTAGAGATGGGTATGTCAGCCTCAAATAAAGTATTGGAATTTCACGCGCTCAAAACGGCCGACAACTTCTTCTGCACTCTCCGCACGACAATACCATTTAATGATATTAATCTTTTGTTCAACAGTGAAGACCATTTTTACTTTATTACTGTATCCGCCTTCGTACCAAAGGTTAAAATAAATTGTAAACATGATCGGCTAACACGTACTTGGTATGCGAAGAATTGCAATCGAACTTTGACCGGACTGATAAGCGCAAGGACGCTACGACGCGATAGCCGCACAGGGTGGAGCCAAGTTGTTCTCGCTCTACTCCGTCTTTTTCTTACACATTGCCCAAAAATCATATTCGAAACTTTTCAAGCGTCGAACGTGTATATCAAATGTGGTATTTTGGTAAAGCTTTTGAAAATACCTTTATAACGGTGACATAATATACAGGGTGTTTTATTAAAAAAAAATAAACCCTGTATTTGTCTTAAGTTCTTGATGTTCCTTTGCTTCTTTTATTGTGCTCAAACAATAATAGATGAAAAAGTATAAAACTTTTATACAGGGCGTTTTTTTTCATCCTTCTTGGTTATAGTTAAAATTGTGTGGCAAAATATAAATGAAAACCCTGTACAGTCCACATATTTTAAAAATTGACGAATATGAGCAAATTTGCGTCAAACACAACGCACAACGTAAATATTTATTGACCTGGACGCAGCTTAACCGTGGTGCTCATATCGCGCGCGTGCACTACAGCCAAACATAAAGTATAGCGACACGCTCGAGGTCTGAATACAACCGTTAAATTTTACTTGCTCGTTTTTCTAGGACTTTTTCTGGGTTGTAAGAAAGGCGTGTTCGATAATTTAGAATTTATTGTTCTTATGTTTTGTTCTTATTATTGATTGAGAGTAATATTAACCTAACCTAAATATAGAGGTGCGTCTTCATTTGCAGCGACTTCCGTGGGTGGCATCCCTAACCTGACTTAACCACTACAGTGTTTGCTCACTGTGCGCAGTGGCATCCGCTAGTCAGATACTGGTTGAACCAGCTAAATGGTAACGTCACTTGACTTCCTTGTTTTTAACACGTTTTTATTAGCTTCACATATGAATGTATAGTGCTTGCCTAAATTCAGGACACCCTCCTAACTTTTGAATTGTTAGGTAATTTTTTATGAAAATTTGAGGACTTTAGTAAGACAACATAAACCAAATTTTAGTCAGGAAATGATAGATATAAATGTCAAACTTACAGATGGGCGCCATTTTAAAAGGAAAATTTTAATGGAAAGGAGGGTCTTCTGGCACAGCATTTTAAACCTCTTGACGAGTACTTTATAACCCCAGAATATAAAGTTAATACCTTTACCAACTACAAAATGGCGGTAATTTGAAAATTACCTTAATACCTCATTTAGAAGGCCGTATTTCCATATCTAATAATGTTAGATACACTTAATGTGGTATTTTCTTAAAGTTCTTTTAGGGTTTATTTAATGGTAATATTGGTGATTATACACAGGGTAGGACAAAAAGTATAGATTTTTTTAATGATGCCCCCTGCATATTTAAAGGATATCTAAAGGTCCTTTAAGAAAATACCACATAAGGTATATCTACCTTTATTAGTTTTGGTCATCCAAATCAGGTATTCAGGTAATTTTTAAAGTACCGCCATTTTTTGAGAGGTAAAGGTATTCACTATATATTCTGGGGTTATAAAGTACTTGTCAGGAGCTTTAAAATGATGTGCTACAAGACCATCATTTCCATTTAATTTTTCTTTTCAAAATGACGCCCAGCTGTCAGTTTGATATTTTAATCTGTCATTTCTTTTCTAAAATTTGGTCTATGTTGTTTTACTAAAGTCCTCAAATTTTCATGAAAAATACCAAACAATTCAAAAGTTAGAAGGGGAGTCCTGACTTTATACATGCACTGTATTATATGTATGTATGTAATTTTAAAGGGTCAATGAGTTACATGTAAATATTAATTTTATAATTTAAAACTTCTATAAGTGCTCACATCGGGTCGGCTAATAACAGTATTATAAAAAAACAACAGCTACCCTCTATGCTCTATACGTTTATTTAACACGCTTTTATTATCTTCACTGCGTATATGTATATATTACAGTGCCCTGTAACTGAAGTCATAACTATTTATAATTTCTGATACTAGAGGTCACTACAGCTTGTAAAAAACAAATAGTGTTAAGGTATGTACACACCAAAAACACAAACAAGAACAAACATCAGCGAGCAAATGTTTTCTTTAGTGTATACGGTGAAAACGGAAAACAAAAATTTGTTTGTTTTTGCTCACACATGTTCGAGCAGACGTCGCGTCGGTACATCAAAGAGAAATTCTGTTCGACTAGTTTTGGTGTGGACGGGATATTTGTTCGTCGGAATGTTCGCTTCGTTTAAATTTGTGCCGCGAAAGGTAAAATTCTATGTGATTGAACCATTTTCAGAACCTTCAACGCCGGAACCCTCGTACAGCAGGGCTCACCAGGGTACGCTGAGTTCAGCGCAGACAGAAGCCACACGAAACGGTAGAAATAAAATTGTTAACTCTAAGGCAGTGAAGCTGAGGATGCTGCATGGTAATGTTCAATCCCTAAGAAACAAAATTAATGAGCTTGAAGCTGTAGTTGTTGACAAAGAAATTGACATTCTTTGCATAACGGAACACTGGATGAAAGAAGATGAAATAAAAACAGTGCACATAGAAGGATTTAAGCTGGCGGCATTCTCAACCAGGTTAGACTCAAAAGGAGGAGGTTCTTGTATCTTTATTAAAGAAACACATAGTTTTAGTGTAATAGATTTAAATATAAATTTTAATATTGAAAAGTGTCTTGAATTTTGTTGCATATTTTTAAATGATTTTAATCTGAATGTTATAGTCCTATACCGTAGTCCTGCAGGGCCGTTTGACACTTTTTTGACTTCCTTAGAGGGAGTTTTGAATTCTCTGGATACCAGAAAACAAAATGTTTTAGCTGGTGATTTTAATGTTAACCTTCTCTTAGCTGATACGAATGCATCTAGATTGCAGGACACCCTGGAGGGGTATAATTTGTGTCAAACAATATTTAGGCCAACCAGGGGGAGAATTGTATAGACAACATTTTCCTAGATGCGGATCTTGAACTCGTATCGGGTGATGTTTGTGGATTAGGTTCTTCCGATCATAGGGGCCAACTGATTGACTTTATGACATACAAAGTAGAAAAATATGAAGATTGCAAAAACATGTACAGACCAATAACACCAAGAGGTATGTTTCTGTTTTATAATAGAGTGTCTGAGATTGACTGGGAATTTGTGAATCTGGATGTGAGTGTGGATAAAAAGTTTGATATTTTTATTGACTTACTAGAAAAGGCATATTTAGGTTCATTTCCTGAAAAAAATATTATTTAAAATCTGATCAACCTCAACGAGTAAATTGGTTTACAAATGACCTAAAGGAAATGCGAGATCATCTTAATTTCCTCTCAGAGCTTAGTAGACAGTATAAGCAACCACATGTTACCGAAGCATATAAGCAATTTAAAAAGAATATATGCTTGCCATACGTTATGCAAGGATAAAAGCAAATGACAATATGATCCGAAATTCGCATATCCCAACAAAATCGATGCGATCGATTTTAAAAAAGCTGTGGTATGTCCTATATTTAAGAAAGGAAATGCAGATGCACCTGAAAACTATAGACCCATTTCTTTGCTCCCAATTGTTTCAAAGATTGTGGAAAAAGCATGGCCCTGCAGATAGTTAAATTTATGGAAGTAAATAATTGCTTCAATAAACATCAATTCGGTTTTAGAAAACACAAAAATACGATGGGTATTTTGAATCTTTTGTCCCACATAATTGAGTCATTTCCAGAAATGAAATTCAGTTCTGTTCTTTTGTGTGATTTAAGCAAGGCATTCGACTGTGTGAGCCACGACATTCTTCTACAGAAACTTACTAAGTACAATTTTTGCAATGAAGATGTCAAACTGATAGAGTCCAGGTCGTCAGGGTTGCTGGGGTGTCTTCGGCAGAAGGTGTTTTAAACATTGGTGTCCCACAGGGCTCTATATTGGACCAATACTCTTCCTCATATATATAAACAATCTACCGGATATGGTAGTATGGATTAGGTAGTAGTTATTTAAAAATAACGACCGTGGTGGCACAACCGCGTTGTCTAAAAGGTGCTGTGAAATGCAACTGCATGTTTCAGTGCTTGGACAACGTTGACGGAACAGGGGGAACGATGGGTTAAACATCTAATAACCCGACACCCACGGTACTCTGGTATTTAGGCATAGACCTTCGTGGGATGTCAAAAAGATGAAAAAAATGGACAATAGAGCAAATTACACTCTTTTTGCTGATGACACCACAATATCCTGCTTGGCTGATACTGCTGCAGAGGCATTGAGGAGTTCCGTGGCTGCGCAGGAGAGAGCAGGGGAATGGTTTGCTGCAAACAAGCTTGTCCTAAATAACAGTAAGACTTAAAGGGTCTTTTTCTCTATGAGGGATCTGGGCGATTTAAATAGTGGGATTGACGAGGGTGAGGTTGGGTTTTTGGGTATTAACTTGGAGCCGAGACTACTCTGGAGACCACAAATAAATACTCTATGCAAAAAGTTAAATAAACACATCTTTCTTTTGCGAAATCTTTCAAACTGTGTCTCACGGGATACTTTGAAGTGTGCCTACTTTTCCCTCTTTCACTCTTATCTTTCTTACTCCATTGTGGCCTGGGGACATGCAGCGGACACAGGACGTGTTTTCGCTCTTCAGCGCAGGGCGCTAAGAATCCTGGCTGGTCTTGCCTATAGGGAGAACTGCCGCCGGGCATTCAAGGCACTCAAGATACTGACACTCCCTGCACAGTATATATATGAAAATCTTATATATCTGAAAAGAAATATCGATTCATATGTAAGCCATGAGGAAATCCACAATTACGAGACCAGGCACAAGAATAATATCCTTCCCGCCTACTGGAGGTTAAAAAGGTGTCAGACAGGTCCAGGCTACTGGGCAATAAAATGTTTTAATGTATTACCTGACGATATTAAAAATATGTCTTTTGCGTCTTTTAAAAAAAAGTTAAAATGATATTAACAGAAAATATTTTTTATTCAATAGATGAGTACATGAGTTTTACATTTTAATGGATAGCTTTTAGCAGTGTTTGTACGTGTATATTTTGTGTGTGTATTTACTGTAATTATTTTTTTTTGTAATATTTAGTTTTATATTATTTTATTGACGTGTGTAAACATTGTAAATGTGTATTAACATGAATAAACAATTTCAAAACCTCTGAATTTCTGAAATTATTTTAAATTTAAATTAACTGTCACTTGATATGAAAGTTTTTAAAGATGGAATGGAATTATAAAAAGTCATCCATAACTGATCGAACTAGTCGAACAAGAGTGAATAAATGTTTAGTTGTGCTATGTACAGGAAAACGGACATAAAACAAAAAACACATACAAACAAGGTGAACAAGAATGAATGTTTGTTTGTTTTTTTGGTGTGTATATACCTTTAAACCAACAAACCTGCCAACTGCAGTGGCTGAGCATGCCATTTTCTCGCACTGTCAAAGAAAACATAGCATTTTCGCTATAAAAAGACTCAATATTAGGTCGATTTAACTCATCATAATACGTAAAATACTGCTCTAAAAATTGGTTGGCAAAGTCGAATCCTCCTGTGTCACATAAAAATGTTTTATGTTTAGTGTAGAAACCATTATCCCAAAGCCTTTTACCATCCTGAAATATAACAATGTTTAATTGAATAATTAATAAAATTATATTAATATGTACTTACCAATGTCCTTATGTTTTTACATATACTTTTTACATAAAAAAATAGGTAAAACCACTATCGAAGCGACAGCACAACGGGTTTTTATCTAACCGAAGCCAGATTATATGTGGTAAATCTCTTAGTGAAATAATATCTTCGATATTTTGTATCTAAAAAATACAATTTAGAAAACAAATGATCTAATTATTCAGATTGTCCCTAAGAACGTTTGAATCGTAAATATAGGATTTTTTATTAACTAAGCTATGGTCCGAAACGTTTGTTAAAAATTGTTATGTATTTTTTGTTTGTTAAATAAATAATCTATTTTCGCGTTGTTCGTCTATCTGCCTCTGCGTGCGGGAAAGTATACTTTGCGCATTTGTTAGGAAAAGAATTACTTCTACTCTAAATCTTGGTAAGTATTGGTAACGCCAAATAGCAAGAATTTCAGCTTCAGCATATTTTTAAAGTGTACAATTTCCAATTGCACTTTTTAATATAATCGTGGAATAAATGTTCTAATGTTGGTTCAAATAGTTTATCCTTCAGCGCTGAATTTAAATAAATCACGTTTTGGTCCGTAACTACATCCATAAGTAGTGTCCGACCGGCGGTTTCGGTTTGGGCAAAAATTGGCCGACCCCAAAACTGATTCTGGAAGTTGCCTAACTTCATTTCTCGTGGCAACGCTAGGTATCTTGATTTAAAAAATGTAAAAATGATTAAAATAAACCTTCCTCATCAAAAGAAGTATACAGGGTGTCCCACTTATTTATACACAAAATAACTTGCCCCTATACAAGATACAAAAATAAGCTTAAAATAAAAAACTGTTTATTTTGATACACTCTTTTTATTGATAGAAGTAGTTAATCTACAATGTGTTTCAAAACCGTAATTTTCATTGTCAAGTAGGTTTGTTTTAAAGGAACACTCTCTATATTTAAATAAAATAACTTTGTATTAAATTTTACATCAAAAATATAAAACACACTATACGTCAATTATTGCTGGTTTTTGAGATATCGGTAGTATGCTGAAATACTCATTAGCGATTGAAAGTGAAGAAAGAAAATACAAAGTTGGTTTGAATTATTTTAAAATAATTCTGTCACTGTCAGAGTGACAAATATCATAATTACATGTAATAAATTACCTTCCATTGTAAAAACTACTAATCTGTATGTCGGCAATTCAGTTTATTTTAGAGAAAGACACATTTACTTAATTGCAAAAAAAACAATGCAATGCCTGTTATATATTATTAATGTAGAATTTAATAGAGGTAAAATTTTCTGAAATATACATGGTGTTCCATTAAAAAAGACCTACTTAACAATTAAAATTATGTTTTTAAGACACCATGTATATTAACTAGTTCTGTAAATAAAAAGACTGTATCTAAATAAAAATTTCTTTTTTTTTAATTTTGTCTTTTTATCTTGTACAAAAGCGAAACTATTTCATGTATAAATAGAGTTGGGACACCCTGCATAAACGCCCCCTAATTTCAGTATTTTAAGGTATTTTATTCTAGACCACGTGACTTTCGGTTTCGGTTTCGGCTGAAACTGAAGCCATGGCCGAAATTTCGGTTTTGGACGGAAAACCCGTTTCGGTCGTACTCTATCCATAACGTTCAAACTTAAGAAATAATGCATTTAGGTTCTTTGCTCATTTTAATAAAATATAATATAACAATTTAATATTGAGATTGTTCACTTTGAAACTAGCTTCAGCTCCCTCAGATATTTTTTTCTTCTATACTTATTTCTTTAAAAATTAGTTTGATGGTTTTTGCTTAATATTTTTACACTTCAACCGCGTTTAAAAGGACGAATATAGTTCTGACCACACATACCCGCAACGAGCCCATAGCCGTGCGTCTAACTGGTGAAATGTAAAGGGATGTGGTGCAAAAAGTTTTGTATTTAATTACGCTTCAAATTACAACTGTCCTGATCGTAAAATAAATCTTCACAAATAGGGTAACACAGTTTTCGTTTACTTAAAGTGACCATACATCCCTGTTTTTAACGTGACAGTACCATTTTTATTTTATAAAATGTTCCTTTTTTATTGGTATAGGTATGATGATGCGGCCTTGTGCGGTTATGTGTGGCTAGACCTAAATATGAGATCTTATATGTAAATTTTTTCCAAAAACGGAGTTATTCTACATAGCAAAAGGCAAAAGAGTCTAATCGCAAAATTTTGGTCATTTCATGTTTTTACATTGTTTTAATGTGCAACAAGAGTTTTACATCCTAATATTTAAATAGTGTTTTTATGGAAGGTTTTAGAGTTAGTACGTTATCAAAACAGTCTATTATTAAAATGGATAAACAGAAAATGCCGATTTTCTCCAAACTGTATTTTTTGCGATTAGACTCTTTGCCTTTGCACGGTAGTTATGTGAGCTATGAGTTGACAAACTAATGATTATCTACGTCCCTTGCATTAAAAAACCATTTTGCATTTAAAGAAAAAAGTCCACGTGATATATCCCATTTTTAGTTCTTAGGAAATATGGCCATCTTCAGGAGTTTCATAGTACACTAGACCTGTTTGGAACTTAGAATAGGGCCGGAAAACCCATGCCGCTTGGCTTATTGTGCTCCGTGTCTTTTACGTCTTGGTGATGTCAGCCAGACGGGACCTACAGCTTAACGTGGGTTTCCGAACCACGGTTCTATGTGCGACAACTTAAGACCGCGTCCCCACCCAGGGGGATCTCCGGCCCTTCCAACTGGGTAGGGTCCGCATGTCTAAGGTTGCGCAGGACATGTGTTCAAAGTGTGTTCCGGTGCTTTAGGCTGCCCGTTGCTGGCTGCTAGCGTCGATGCATTTTGCACTTTGTCCGTCTGTTGTTGGGCTGACCACAAAATGTTTGACCAAACTTGTAAATAAGTATTATGGCCGCAGAAGGATTCGAACCCACCCACATAGGTTGTGCGCCCAACGACCCAGCGCTGTAATACACAAGGCCATCACCCGACTTAATAGCGCACTAACATTTTTATATAAAACACCCTGTATATTTTATCACCATTAAAAAACCAAGGAAATTTTATAAACACAAAATAAATGCTTACCTTATTGTTGCTAAGGTCGATTGAAATAAATTCTCTATGACTTAAAGAGTCAAAATTAGGCAAATGTTTAATATCATTGTTACTTAGAATAATCCTCTTTATTTTATTCTTGAAAGGCCTCTCTAAATTCTCAGACAGGTTTAATACATACAGCAATAATCTTGGTTGTGAGAGGGGACAAAATTCATTAAGATCTAAAATAGTTTAAAGTTTTAATGTTTTGTGAATAAAGTGTTCGTATATAAAAAATAGTATGTTTTTGGCGTTAAGTCTAGAAAAATAAATGCAGTTTTAAACATACTCCAAAGTAACCCAGTATAACTAGCAGTATACCCGGAACACATTAGCTTAAGAGGATGCCGTAGCACGTTAAATTGAGCTAAAACGCGATTCGCTGCTGTTTTTAAAATATTTGTTTTGGAAAAAAGTTGTATATAGAAAAGTATCTTTAAATGATCCAAATATTATCGGAAAGTTAATTGATTTTTGGCAATGTTAATAATTAACACATAAAATTTCCCAAAATTAAAAAACCGTAAAAATATCCAACTTTCCGATAATCTTTGGATCATTTTAAGAAACTTTTCTATCTACAACTTTCTTCCCAAACAAATATTTAAAAAACGGCAGCGAATCGCGTTTTAGCTCAATTTAACGTGCTACGGCATCCTCTTAAAGCAGGGATTGGTGAAAAGTGCTACTGTTTTTTGTACTATTTAACATACTAAAAATCCCACAAAATCTGCAGGACCAGAAGACCTCAAATTCGGTCCATTATCTTGAAAATCGGTACTTTTTTTTATAAATCACCCTGTATTATCGTATATTCGATTATGACAGATATAAAAAGTGATAAATTAAAGTGCATAAAAAACACATATACAGCCTCAACAATAAAATCTGGAAAGATTATATTTTTTGAGAATAATAACATTATTTTTAGTATATTCTCAAAAAACGTCATAAACCTGACTGCGTTCTCGCGGTTATATGAACATATTAAAATTTGACATACATATACTACAGCAAATATAGTGTTATAAACCTACTCTAGTATAATAGTTTAATTGTCCTTTTCGCCATTTTGGTCATTTACCCTTAAATTAGCACATAAGAGCGATTCCGCTATGACGATTCCCGACATTAACGTTTAAATCACGTTAGTTGCTTTTTCTTTGTTATAAGTGCAAAGAAGAAAGTTAAAATAATATTTAATTTTTTTATGTATTTTACTCCATATTTACTTTTAAAGCATGTTTAAAAATATAACAATTTGAATAATTCGTACAAATTGTAAAATCATACGTGAAACACTGGCACAAAACAGGTGTTGTTAGGATTTGAATTTTTGACGAATATTAACGTTTTAAAAAAGAAATAAATAATATAAGCGATAACAAAAGTATATCATTGAGTAATAAATACGATTTGATCCCTCATTTTATTCCTATATAAATAAAATTGATGTTTATTTTCACTCAAATTAGACTGGTTGCACCCGCGATAATTTGATGTTGTACCCGCAAATAACTTAAAAATGCATATTTCATTATTTATTTTTGTTTTGTTTAGAGTTTTTATTTTATATACTTTGCTACTTAAATGCCTTACAAAATATTTAGGCATAACATAATTAATTCATCACAATTATGATCTGAGAAGGTAGCGCCAAACTTGTTGCACCCGCGATGGCAATTTAAAGCTTCCTTCTGGCTTTTAAAATATTATTTTAAAATAAAGTGATATTTATAAAAAATACAAATAATAAAATGTAGAAGTTAAAAGACTTATTTTATTTTATATTTATTTTTTTTTTGTTAATATATGAAAGTAATACATGTGTCTAACGCACGCGCGATAATGGAATGACCCATAAATCTCCACTTCAGCACGCAAACGCAGACGAATAAACTACGCTGGATGTTTAAAACATCCTGTTTTAGAAGAACATTAAACAATTTCTAGAATGTAATCTGAAGCCATTAGTTTTATGGTTGCTATAGGTCATGGTGAGTTGCCTTTCCCTTTCCCTCCCTAATTCATTTTTTTTTATTTCCTAACTATTTTCGAATCTGAACATACACACTAGTAATGTTTTTGGAAGAATCTGATTTCGATGTTGGACTGGCTAAGTTCAAATTTAAATTAAGTGCTGGACGGGCTGTTAATGATTTATGTTTACAAAATCTTAATTTATTAATGTTCTTAGCAAGTTTCTGTGTTTTATACCAGGCCATTAAAAATTGATCTCCATCTAATATTTTTTAGGTTACAATTGGGCTTTACACTTGTTACTGTAAGCAGTTGTAATGATTTAATTATACACAATTTTCCATTTTTAAAGCGTGATATCGAGTGAAAACCAGAAAGAAAAAGTATAAAAAGTATTTGAATATTTAAATTTTCATAAAATTTAGATAAGTTTAAAAATTTATTTAACTTGGGGTTTTACCAGGCTGCAATAAATAAATGATGTTTCTAGTTGGTACCTTGCTTATAAGTAGCACAGCAAGATTGGTTATTTTGTTATGGAACATTTAAATTTTATGGACAAACCCGCAGATTTGGACGAATGGGGAGTGTTAAAATAAATACATATAAGCGAAAACAACAGGACTTTAATAAGGCGGAAAAGTTTTAATTAAATAGAAATTATAAAACATTTTAAAGGGTTGGTATCACAACTTTTCAAGTCAAAGCAGATGCAAATGCTCCTATTGTAAATATAGCCTGTGAGTAACACAATTAGTTTGTGGTACTTGAAGGGAAAGATACAGATCTGGATGTACTACTTACATATATACTTATAAGCAAGGTACAACCTTAAAATTACAGTTATTGTTTGGGGCATAAAGTTGCTAAGCCTAATAAAAATTTAGATATATTTATAAAAATAAATTTCAAAAAAGACTAAAAATTCTAAAAGGCAAATATTTTGTCCCATGCTATTACTGGTTGTGACTCGACCAAATCCATAAAATCCAGCGGATTTTATAGAATTTTTAGTATGTTAAATAGGACCCAAAATACTAGCATTTTCCAGCAGTCCCAGCTTTAAGCTAATTTGTTTCGGGTCCCCCTATATAAAACCATTTAGGTGTACTGTGTACTTGAGTGTGGATGAACCATTTAATTACAGGATCCTACAAGAACTGAACTTTATTTGGGGCTTTTGTATTTAAAATCAAATGTGAATTAGTCATTTGGTGTATTCTTGCGTAATCTAAACGGTTTTTATTTAAATCTTAGCTCTTGAGCAAATAATAGAGTGTTTCAAAATTAAACTGTTCAGATATTACCACCAGTTATATCTGAATCCTTATGTACAAAATCCTTATTATTTTATCTTGAAATTTCATGTTTCCTAAAATACACCTAACTTTAAAAAAATTTTTGTAACACCATACCATTGGGCAGAAGGAAAGAAATTGTCATAAAATAAATGTAGGCTCCTAAATAAAAATAAAATAAAAACAAAAATACACACTAATCATTAAAACACGCAAATAACTTTAGAACAAATAACATAATGATGATGCAGTTTTCGCAGATATCAAGTCATTGCCATTTTGTAGTAACGTTTCATTAGCACAAATACAATATTGTCGATTTTCGGATATGGGGCAACTTTTTGTTTTAAATGGAACATCCCGTATATTTGTAAATATTCCTAAAATTTAATCTTTCAACTTTGACTGCACCACCATTATTAACTGTAACTGCGTTCGGGAATGTGAACGGAGTTGGAGTGGAGTAGGAGTAGATTTTTATCATGTGACTCTAGACTTTGTGGTGTGTAATCCTTTAAATCGAACACTTTTGTACAAAAGAGCAAAATGTCTTTGGTTCTCAATGTCAATATTTAAAATCTAAAATTGAGTTTCTTTTTAAATTACTTTCATTTTAATTTTATATTCACAAAATATTGCACATAAAACACTGTTATTACATAAACGCAAAAAACGGACAAAACATAAATATTTACTTTTATACTTAAATATCAAAAAATTAAAAGTAATTAAATGCGCATGCCCGCACCTTAAGCTCCTGCCGAAGATACAGAACTTTTGCAGTGAGCACTTTTCACCTCTTTATTAGAAAGCCTAACGCTTGTCGGTTACTCTTTTCAATTTAAATGCAATAAAAGATTTTAAAAAAAAAAAATCGGCCATAACATAGTGGTAAACAAATATATTTTTATTGGAATTTAATCTTAAGTAATACATAGTTGGGGTGTCGGTTTTAGGCAACGGCACGCGGTGTTCTGCTCGGGGGTAAACGAACGGACCGAGCAGCAACCATCCAAGTTATGGAATGAATGGTGTGTGAATGAGAAGGAGTAGGGGTCAAGGTACAATAAGCCTTCAGGCTGCAGTGCACCACCTAGGGGGACGGTCGTCGGACCTGGGTGGGATGACCCCGAAAGGGTGAAAGAAAAAAAATACATAGTGGGACCAGAAACATATGGTTACCAAGAAAAATAATTCTTAAATAGCTTAAATCCGAGCAAAAACAACAAACATATTTAGACATTAAAATTTATTAAAAAAGCTATTTTTCAAACACACAAAACACATTTAATTTGCAAAGAAAAAAATTAAAAATATCTTTGAATGCTTCATTGTGAAGTAAGTTTTTGTTTCTTACCTTTATCTTCATGAAAATTGGTTAAATCAAGCAAATCACTGGTAAGTCTTTTCTTCAAAACATCTTCAATATTTGGCTGAACATTTACAACAGGAATATGGTTTACGGTGAGAATATCTTTTATAATTACTACTCTAAACTGAAAATTAGTAAATAAAGATTAGATTTATAACATTTTTTTATCTTTGGAAAATTCGTTAAAGTCTAAGAGCCTAAATACTAATTTACCGTGGGTGTCTTAAGCAAAATAACGAGTTAACACAAGACTTAAATGCTTGAAGATTTGAAGGAAAAGGGGGCAATAGGTTTCACATTCTAGAAACACCAGGGATAAAAAAATAACAAAGTGGGAAGTTGGACCATATAAAGATGCATACATGCACCATGAGTTTCTCTGTTGGGAGCTGCAAGTGGAGAAATTAAACTAAACAATTCCCCAGAGCAGAAGCCGTGGCAGTATCTTTACCTTTTAAACTAGTAATAAATTGTTTAAAAATTGTTTAAAATTTTTAAACAACTGTTTGGTAAAACCATTTAGTGAGTCTTACACTAAATCTCTAACACTTCTCTTATAGGTTGCAATGGCAGCACAACTCAAAAACTCATGCTTTGAGATAAATGGTTTAACAGTTTTCATTGCTAAGTTTGCTTGAATAAAGACTACCTTTAAGTTGATATTTTCTCTGCGAGTATTGCTGCTGAAGAGAATGTTTATATGCCGCCTCTTAGTCCAAAAGTCATGTTTCTCGGGTTGTGCAACTATTGCAGCCTCTGAGCGAGTTATTATAAAAGAAAATAACCAATAAAATGGCAAAAGCCATCACCAAAGAAACCAATACATGGACATAATAATATACAGGTAAATGGATAATAACATCATTATTCTTTATAATAACATAAACAGCTATCAAAAAAGAGATCCATACTTTACAACACAGTTTAAAGGAAACATGTAAATTGCATTTTCTTGGTTAAAACAAAAATAAAAAATACTACACACTATTTACAGAGACTGGGACAAGATTCAACTGCATGAAAATATAATAACAAATACTGGAGGAGGCAGTTCAGTGCAGGTACATCCTTCACTCAAATATAAAAAAGCAAACGCCCCATATATAAATAATCCTTTAAATTATTGTTTGCACTTTTCTGTTCCATTTTAAGAACAACAGCTGCATGTTTTTCTTGTGTATACAGCACATATACAGGGTGTCTGAAAAGGTAAGGTCAAAAATGATAGGGGTGATAGACTGAACCAAAATAATGTTAGTACTTCATATAAAAGAAGTTCTATCGCGCTTCCTTAGGGAGTTATTTACCTTCAAAGTTAGAATCAAAAAAGTGTATTTCATTCATAACTTTTGAACGGTTGCCACAATAATAATGATATTTTGACTCTATGAAAAAATACACAACTTACTTTTTGAATGGCTAATAATAGAGATTTCACTTCAGACTTGTTCCTGTACTAAAATACCTGGCACAAAATATCAAAGATCTGGATCTTTTGCCTGAAATTCGCTCAAACCATTGAGCGATGAAGATTAAAATAGACAGAACCACCCTCCAAAAACCAGTTTAGAACCTCCCAAGTTCAACTTTAATAGATGCCATATAAACAGTGGAAACATAAAATTCTCAAATATATAACAGCTAACCAACCTTAGGCAATTAATGTTGATAAGATACAATAATTGATTTTATAATACACTTCAACAATTACACACAAATATTATACTTATTTACTACCACCATATACTATAATAAAAAAATAAAAGTAAAAAAATGTTTATAGAGTATTAGGCAAATCCAGATCCATACATTAAAAGTAAAATGCATCAGTTCAGTAAAAATATTAAGCATATGATCTGTCAATAACGAATAAAAAGTTGGCTCACTACATGTCAAGAAATAAATCAAGCAAGCGTAATTTTTTTTTCCAGAATGTTAACAAATTAACAAATTATAAAGTAAATGCAACTATTCCACCAATCACAGAAGTCACATACTCAACCGATGCTGAAAAAGCTAACCTTTCTTTTAGGCACTACCAAAAACACTACAGCTCCGAGACAAATCCAGACGGAGAGCATTTTGGCATTACAGAGGATTGGTTTGATGAATACTTTAACACAAATTGCAGTAGCAACAAATTTATAATGGTAGACAATCATGAATATTTTAAAATTCTTCATCATCAAAAGAATACCTCGAAGAATACATTACCAGGAATTGACAATACCATAGATAGTTATAAAATAACTAAATTACCATATTCACCAACATATATTGAATCTATACAATTTCTGCTTTGCAAATAGGGTTTTCCCAGTTCATAGGAAATAAGGAATCATAATAAACATCCCCAAACCAAATATGGATCAAAGCTGTACCAAAACCACAGACCAATAACACTGTTACCTGTGTTAGGAAAACTTTTTGAAAAAATAGTATGCAACATCTAACAAATGCATCCACTAATTATTCTTATATCAAACATACAGAATAAAAACACAACAAAAATCTGCTGCACTGTTTCTTGACATCAAAAAAGCATTTGACAGTCTCTGGCACAAGGGTCTTCTAAATAAACTACAAAAAGCTAGGTATTTCTGACACCCTTAAATGGCTCTTGAAGTGATTTCTTGAAATTTAAAGACTATCTGCTAAAATCAAGAGGATGCCGTAGCACGTTAAATTGAGCTAAAACGCGATTCGCTGCCGTTTTTCGAATATTTGTTTGGGAAAAACTTGTATATAGAAAAGTTTCTTAAAATGATCCAAAGATTATCGGAAAGTTGGTTATTTTTATGGTTTTGGTATTTTGGAAAATTTCATGTGTTAATTATTTACATTACCAAAAATCAATTAACTTTCTGATAATCTTTGGATCATTTAAAGAAACTTTTCTATATACAACTTTTTTCCAAAACAAATATTTTAAAAACGGCAGCGAATTGCGTTTTAGCTCAATTTAACGTGCTACGGCATCCTCTTAACAAAATTTCAACCACAACAAGACCTCCTCTTTATATAACCTCTACTGTTATGACTTAATACCATTTCAAAATAGGAGTTATATCTATTACAATTCTCCAATGATTCAGCAATCATAGCTTATGGTCAAATGCTCAACAAGAATATCGAAACCCTTTAAAGCCAGGTTAATAATACACTGGAGTGGTTTGATAAATGGAAATTGTCCAATAACAGATTTTTAGAATTTAATTACATTTCAGGTAACAGAAAGATTGGATAGAATAAGCAAATACAAATAAAAACAGATAGAACTAAATACTTACTGGTAAATCTGGTTTATTTGGATTAGGGATACTTAGTCCTGCTTGACATATCTTTACAATTGCTTCCAAACAGTTTCGAGCAAGGAAAAAAGTTTTATTTGCTTTTTGACTAACATATACAGGTAGCAAATCACAGGGGTATACAAAGTCGGTGACAACTTTTAAAATAAAGTTTTTGGATATTCCGAACAGCTATATGATTCATTACATATCTACAAAAGCAGCAAAATTAGTGTAACTGTACAAAATAATATTAATTAGCTAGTATGCCTCTTAATTTTTAAATATAATATGTAGTAGTAGATCAAAGATTTATCCCATGCTTTAACTGAGGAATAACTATTTATATAGAAAAAACCCCTTTCATACCGTAAATCTGTGCCAATAATTTGCATTACTTTTCTTATCCCTAATTATGTTATCTATACAATGGGGATCATGTGTTATCCCATAGGAGTTTAGAAGTTGCGAAGTTGGAAGTGGAGTAATACAGCTCGTATCCACAAAAACTCCCTTTGATGTATCTTTGTGTGGGTGGGGAATACCCGACATGGTATTAAATTAATTTAGGATATTTGTCCATTAAGAAAATAGCTATTGATGATCAAAATAATATAATTAGCTTATACGCAAGCTTATACGATTTTGTAATCAAATCAGCAACTTTAAGGTTAGGTTATGGATTGTGGAGGGAGGATAACCATGTTTTATGGCGGACAAGTTGAAAAAGTGGCAATCGGAATTATGGATGGTGGAGGGGAGGATAACCATCTTTTATGGCGGACAAGTTGAAAAAGTGGCCATCGGAATGTAGCAAATTGGGATGGCGCCACAGTAGCCAGTGGAGGGATTTTCGTATTTCTTTCCTTTTTTTATTTTGTGCTATCTGTCCTTTTTCATTTTGTATCTCACTCTAATAATTCATGCTCATTGGTAAAAAATCTCCTCTGGCTACTGTGGCGCCACCTTAAGTTGCACCTTTCGACGTATGTATGGATGGTGGAGGGGGAGGATAACTATCTGAATGTAAAAAGTGTCCGTCCAAAGGTGCAACTTAAGGAGCATACGTGAATTTCACAAAGATCCCAGCCAATAAAATGCAAGTAATGGGTCCGCGAGGCTTGGTAATCAAGCCGACGTCGGCCGACGTACCCCGAAGCAAATGGCGGGATTTGTTGTGTGAAGCAAGGTTAAGCCAACGGTTTTAAAGCACTGCACTTTGCACTGACAAATGTGTTGATTTGTTTTTGGCGCTTGCAGAAAACAAAGCCGTTCTTGTGTGAAATATTTTATAAGAAAACAGTAGTTATCACTGCTAATTTATTGTTCCTAGTTTGTGTATATGGTATAAAAAAATGGAGTCGAAAAGGTAGGTACATTTAGATATTTTTTAGTTTATTTATGTACATGTTTTTTTTTTGTTTAAGGGGTACTGAAACGATCTGCCGGATTTGCGATAAAACATTTTCAAACAAATCGGCAAGGAATAAGCATTTAAAAAGTTTCATCCCGATAGTAGTCAGGACCTACAGGAAAAATTGAAAAGGATTATGTGCCCTCTGTGTCAAAATAATGAGAAGTTTTCATTTTATTTAGATTTAAATACACATTTATCTGCTATTCATACCATAAATGTAAAAGAATCTATTTTCTGTTTTAGGAATTTCGTTGAGTTTGAGGAATGGAGAGCATGTGAAAATAGAGAAGTAGACTATGCTTGTCGCACAAGAAGAACATGCCCTAATGGTGAAGTAGACATATTTTATGAATGCAATAGGAGTGATTCTTACGGTATTTAGTTATTTTTTATAATGGACATTGCATGGTAATATCATTTCATGTGGTTTTATAAAATTGGGTATTTAGGGTCTGCAAATGCATGTTCAAAGAGAAGTTTGAAAACAGGTGGTAGCATTCGCATACATGGAACATGTCCTTCCAAAATTAATGTTAGGATTCATAACACGGGTAAAAATAAAATATAAAGTTAATTAAAAATGTGTTAATATATTATGGTATTTTTCTAAAAGGAGAAGTCACTGTGAAGTTTACTGAAACACATGTGGGGCATATTGACGAACTAAGGACCAAGAGGCTATCTAAAGCTGAACAGGATCTTATTGTTAGACAACTAGAAGCAGGAGTTTCTACTGACAGGATTATTCAGGATGCAAGACAAATTGAAAATGAAACACTGAAAAGAAAAAATCTGATAACAAGGGCAGACCTGAGGTATTTAATGAGAAAGTTCAATATAGACAAGAAACGGCATGCTGATGATATGATTGCTACATGTTTAAAAATTGAGGAATGGAATAGAGAAGGAAAAAATAATGCTTTTTTATTCAAGAAGATTGGTAAGTAAAATTTCGTATGTATGGTGTAAATATTTTTATACACGGTGATTCTTAACCTGTACGCATAAATTTGGGAAATAATTGCTAAGGGCAAACAGTGACTAAACATGAAAAAAAAGTTAGTAAAATGTTTTTAATTAGTAAGATAATCAATGATTTTAAATTAAATAAAATACCGCGAATTATGAAGACAAATAATAAATCGTGAAGTATTTTTTGTTTTAGAAATAATTTAGTACAGTTTTTACACAGGTTTGTAAAATTATTTGCCTGGATTTTTTGTTTTTCATAAAAAAACATAAATAAGTAAAGATGTTTATGATAGCATTAGTAGTAGAACAGTCTTCTGTCCTTTCTGATTTTATTTTTACGTGATTAGGATTACAATTAGGCCTTATTGTGATTATACTGTGTTATTGCTGAAACAAAAAATAGGTGAGTACTTTATATTTTGTAATTAATCATTATTCGTCCCTAGAATTATGCCTCTTTTGTTTAATTTTAAATAATTAGTTATCTCCGTGACTCAAAATATTTTACTAACTTTTTTTTCATTTTCGGTCATTGTTTGTCTTTAGCAATAATTTGCCAAATTCATGCGTATAGGTTAAAAATCACCCTGTATTATGCTATAGTGGAAAAATAAATTGTAAGTGTTATTGAATACTTTTAGGAGAAAGTTACTCTACAGATTCTAGCAGTAATGAAGATGTAGATGAGACTAATTTACATATAGATGTGCCTTCTACTACCAAGCTAAATTATCAGGATGAAGTAGCTCATTTTATTCAAGAGAACCTAAGTAAAGCAGATCATGTGGCAAAAACAACATTTGAGGAGAGAAGAGAGGTAATGTTAAAATAATAAACATGTACAATGTGTCTTGACTGATGTGACTTGAATATTATAACTGCAACTTTATTATTTGTAGTTTTACAGACAGTTGTTCTTAATAAAAATGTTTAATTAAGACTCATTAAAATTTATTTTCATAAAATACATTTTTCTAATATATTAACAGTTTCCAATTGTCTAAGTATTCTGCATTTACTATTGTAAAAACAAAGTATATTTTTTATCAAAAAAATATGTGTTGGATGGTGAATGCGCTGGGATTTGAAGTGGCACTTCGAAGAGTTCATTCTATTTTTTATTTATTTTTTTGATTACTCAGGTTTAACCATAAAACCTCTTTGGGTTTAACCAGGTTTAACACATAAATAACTATTCAAAAAAACTAAGGCGAATTTTTTATTGTCAATGGCTCAAAATATTTTAAAAACATTTGAATACCTATCTCTATCTAACTCTTATATTTATATTGCCATTTCATTTTATGTTTGTAAAATGTTTTGAACCGTTGACAATAAAAAATTCGCCTCTAGTTTATTTAAATGTTTCCAAATAGTAATTTTTAATAAATATACAGGGTGTCCGGTAAGTCAACGATAATATTTAAAGGACTGGTAAAACAACTCTTAATCGCCCCAAAAACATAAAATGACCTCAGTAAAAATCGATTTTTTCGAGATATTGGCACTTTAGTAATATTTTCACACTTTTAAAACACCTTGTATATCATATAGCGATTTTTATAAATGCTTCTGCTATTTTAGACAATGCTAAAGTTTTTATAAGGAATAACTTTTTTCAAAATATTAAATATAAAAAAGTTACAAGTTTAGTTAAGTTCATCCGTGCCCACACTAAAGATTTTTCGAAGAGAACTTTTAGTTAATTGGTGGTCTTTAATTAATAAAATGGCTATTCGGTGCTACAAAACTGAAATTAAAACTAAAAAATATGAATTTCTTTAAGAGTGACAATCAAAAATCGGATGTACGGGATGATTTTGGCGAATTTCAAGTGCCAATATCTCGAAAACCAACGATTTTTTAAGGTCATTTTATGTTTTTTTGGATGCTTATGGGATGTTCTATCAGCCCTTTCAGTATTATCGTTGACTTACCGTACACCCTGTATATATTTGTTTAACTTAAATTGTGCTAAAATAAGGAAGGTATTTAGTTAAGGTCATATTTAACAACAAACAGTGGCGCAACTAGCCTCTGGTGTTTGGGGGACTTAAGCCCTTGTTTATTAAGTATATTTGTCGAAAAACATTAATATTCTTTAAATGTTTAATAATTTTGGGAGGGTTAATCGCCGTCCCGGGGGGCTAGCTCTTCCTAATTTCGCCCCTGACAACAAAATGTATTTTTAAATAAAAATGATTTACTCTTTTATTCTTTTTTAGATTGCAATGGCAGCTACTCTTAACTTTAGTAGAACATTGGATGAAGAAACTTTTGAGGTATTTATGGCAGGAATAATGAAGTTAAAAAACAGTATATTAGAAAAGCAGGACACTGGGAGTGCTTGTAGAAAACGAAAAATGGAGAAACAAACATACTATCCGTCAAAGAAGTAAAAATATATAAAAATCTTTTTATGTTTTTTTTTAATGATTTTTTTATATATATATTTTAGGCCTCATCATACAAATATGTAAACAAAATGAATAGTTTATAGATTATCTGGTGGTTTGATAAAATAAGGACATTAATTAATTTAGTTTTGTATTTATTTGTATATTATATTCTATTGATATGTATTCTATAACTTATTTTATTTATACAGGGCATTGGTTACTTTTGGTTAACAAATAAAAAACTTTTTTATTCTTAATTGTAATCTCCAAAATTAAATATGTTACTAACAAATATTACTTAGATTTTTTCCTATTTTGATTGTTGCTTAATTAAAATTTGATGTTGCCAAAATTATTTTTACTTCATGCACAACTTTTACCCAGAATAAAATTTTAAGAAAAATCACGTAAGTAATAAAAAAATAGTTTTATATGTTAACTAAAATTGAGTGCAGCCTATATTATTAGTTGGTTGTCTTTTTATTGGTAGAAATTCAAAGTTATTTTGTTTTATATTTTGTGTAGCAATAAATGGTGAAGGTTTGAAATAAATTAATGTATGTACAAAAGTTAATATAGTGTGTATACTTTTTAAATTTTACAATCTTATTTGCAAAATTTTGGTAATCGAAATATCTATAGTTCTAAATATAAAGGGCTTATTGTAAAAACACGATAAGCCACACAGCCACAGAAATCTGTCATACTCTCTCCTTAAAATTTATTAACTCATTAAAAGGTATTCAAGTTTATTTTTAATAAAAGTTTAACACATTTTTTTAACTTAAAAAAAGTGATAACTCTGTATTTTCTGATTATGGTTTATCGTGTTTTTACAATAAGCCCTTCATATATAAGGTTTTGGGAAGGTGTAGGGATCTTGTACTTCTAAATAAAAAAAAACTATTAATAAAATGCTAACACAGCTTATTTGTTTTATTTACAATACATTAAATTACAAAACCATTATGGAATCCGATTTTCTACAGGTTATTTAAGAAACTTAATTAAATATTACTGTATGTTTGGAAAAAACAGACCAATCATCACCGCTTTTAATACTCTATAGGTATATACATATGTGTGGTCGGACAACAAAAAAATCAAACTTACTAATATTAAATAATAAATTATAGTAAAAGTTAAATATTATCTTATTATTATTATAATATATTATCTTTATTAACATTTTATTAATATTATAATATATTATCATTATTAACTTTATTTTTTACATATCACCTCTTGCCTTGATGAGCTTTACATACATAGCGATAAGATTTATGACATTATTCATTTCCTTGGTTTTCATCTTCTATAAATTAACACCAGCCTTTATAATTCTTCAGATTAAATACATGAGAATAACAAACATATGAAGGGTCCAGGGGAAAAACATGATAATCGCCAATTTATTAATTTTAGGGTTTTACAAAATTATAATAGTTCTAACTGGTCCCTACAAAATATATAAACTTCACAGTGAAATAAGCTGTTAACTACCACGATTATGCCTATTAAAAATATACTTACACAGGAAGAACCTGATAACCATCAGCCGTCCGTTTTGCTCTTCTGTAAAATTATCAAAAAGGCGCTTATCATGTTTTTCCCCTGAACTCTTCATATGTTATTATCGGTTAAATACTACCACTTCATTATAAAAAGTAAGAACTGCAAAAAATAGAATCTGTAACACATTTAAATTGACTCTTCACTCTAAACTTTCTTGGAATAAACTGACAAACGTGGATGAGAAGACTTCTTTGCACAATACACTATTTATTACCATTGCTATTTTGTATATTATTTACCATTTTTACTTTAAAGCTTTAAAATAATCAATGCTGCCCTAAAATAAAAAAATAATAATTTACATTTACAGACTTTTAAATAAGAATAGGATTTTTTACTTATATTTACAAAAATCAGTCTTAGATTAATTTTTTAAAACTTATCGGTACAAATTTAAAAGTGAAGGGCTTATTGTAAAAACATAAGCCACACAGCCACAGAAATCTGTTTTACCCTCTAATTTATTTAATTATTAATATGATAAGCGACAATAAAAACGTTTTAAGTATTATCCTTGGAGTTTATTAACTTATAAAGGTACTAAAGTTTATTTTTGATAAAAGTTGATTCCACAATTTTTTTTATCTTAAAAATTTAATAACTCCGTATTTTGTGATTGTAACTTTTCGTATTTTTAAAATAAGCCCTTTAAATATATCTATGGTAATTTTCTAGAAAATGGGAGCAACTCCGATTTTGACGAAATTTGGTATACGGGGGTTTTTGGGGCGCTGATCACGAATCTGAAAGAATTATTTGGCGGTCACGTTTCGTTCTCGAGATATCCATCATCAAAGTGGATATTTGAACTAACCTTATTTTCACTATATTCCCCCTTCTTTTTGCACACAATTCTTGATTTAAAGCTAAACTGTCACACAATATTTGATTTTCACCTTTTAAAACCCCGTTTTTCTACGTTTTTACATTATTTTTGCATTAAACTGCATAGCTATACTTTGAATCATTTTAATCCCAGTTTGCCATGAAGCCCTATGTGTATGTATGGTTGCCGGATTATCAAAGAAAAGCCACGCAATTTAATTCAAAAATAATGTAAAAACGTAGAAAACAGGGGTTTTAAAAGGTGAAAATCAAATATTGTGTGCACTTTAGCTAGCAAATCAAGAATGTGTGCAAAGAAGGGGAATAAGTAAAAATAAGGTTAGTTCAAATATCCACTTTGATGATGGATATCTCGAGAACGAAACGTGACCGCCAAATAATTCTTTCAGATTCGTGATCAGCGCCCCAAAACCCCCGTATACTAAATTTCGTCAAAATCGGAGTTGCTCCCATTTTCTAGAAAATTACCATATCTATTTATAGGTTTTACTCACATATACACAAAAGATGTAATAATTAATTTTTCATTTTTAAATAGTTGTTAAAATCCGTAGTTAAAATATTTACTTTGTTTACAAAACTTAACCTCAAATCAAACTTAAATTTTTCATATTAGGATATCTAAAACACGTGACCTAAAAATGGTCGCTGTAGGAAAAAAATTTTCAAATGGCAGTTTATTTTGGTAATTATGCCGAATAGGGTTTTCTGCCAATTTTAAGATTTTTTAAAAAATTTTGGCTTACATGTTATCTCTTATTTGTTCCTAATAATAGTGTAATGGCGCAGTTATAAATAATTTAGTATTTTTTGTAAAAAAATAAAAATTTAGATTTTTCGAAAGTTTGTCACTTTTAATTTGAACATTTGGCAACATCGGCAACTTTACGCATCCGAGTTCTATATGTAGAGGATTTTTAAAATAAAATTCAACGTGACCGAAGTCACGGTCAGGTTAGTTCTTGTTAGTCAAGTCTCTTTTTTTTTTAAATTGGCTTTTTAAGGAATTAAAAAAATTTATATCCCTTTGACATATTTTTGATGTTGCCAAATGTTCTTCATATTTGACTTTCAATAAATGACGTTTCTTTAACCTTGTTTGCTAGTTTGAGGTTATAAAACATACATTTTAATTTTCTGTTACATTTCTCCATTTTTAACAAAAATATTCATAAAAAAAAGATTTTTACTTAATTTCGGACGTGATTTTGACGAATATTAACTCATTTTACTTATTTTACCCTGCCCAGAATCCCTATTCACATCCCGGTCCTGGAAGTTTCTTTAGTTATAATTAATTAAAAACGGGATATTTTGGATCAGCGCCACTTGTATTGTATTTAGAAGAGGTCTAAAATCAGTAAGTATCACTTTTTTTAAAAATCTTAAAAACGGCAGAAAACCCTATTCGGCACTGTTACCTTTATTTTTATGAGAGATTGTGTACCATAAATTATAATTACCCTTTTTGGTAGTATTTAATTGGTTAATTGTGTTGTTTAAATTTTTGGCCTGATTAATAATTTCACAACAATGATTTTTACGGTTATATTGGTGGCTGTCAAATCGGGGTTTGCTTCGCACTTCCTGTTCCGTGGATGCACTGTGAATGACAAAACGACGGCATACTTTTTAGATCAAACAAAGCAAAAATATTCCAGAAATATTAAATCTCCTTTGCAAACTCAAAAAGGATTCACATGTATACAAAACACGTTAAAATTAATAACTATTTCATTTATTTATGTCCTACAGCGGCCATCTTAAATCTATTTTTGACAACCTGTTAGATAGCCTAATTTAAAGGTCGCGCTCGCGCCCGATTCAATCCCGAAGTCGAGTCGGGGATCATCGACGGTATTTGATCGAGATAGAATTTTATTGGCTGGGATCTTTTGTGAAATTCACGTATGCTAACTTAAGGTGGCGCCACAGTAGCTGGAGGATATTTTTTAACCAATGAGCATGAATTATTAGAGTGAGATACAAAATAAAAAAGGACAGATAGATACAAAATAAAAAAGGAAAGAAATACCAAAATCTCTCCACTGGCTACTGTGGCGCCATCCCAATTTGGTACATTCCGATTGCCACTTTTTCAACTTGTCCGCCATAAAGATGGTTATCCTCCCCTCCACAATCCATAGACGTATGGATGGTGTAGGGCAAGATCGTATAATAGGTAAGGTTGCCTCATTACGTCACATATGTACCGCACTGCTGGTTCCTTATTGGCGCCAACATAGCAAACAAGGATGTCTAGACGGATAATGCTATGAGGGCGAAAGAGCGCGATATACAATATTTAAAAATCAGCTAGAATAATCAATAATTTATTAATAGGAAATAAAGAAGTTACGGTAACAACTGGAATTAATAGTATTTAAAAGTATTTCTTTAATATTGACAAAAAACACAAACTACACTGTTAAAAACTTCATTAAATAATGAGCAAAATACATATGTGACGTATGGTCCGCCATGTTGAAACGCTTACGAGGCAACCTTACCTATTAAACGATCTTGGGTGGAGGGAGGATAACCATCTAAATGTTTTAAAAAGTGTCCGTTAAAAGGAGCAACTTAAGCTGGCGCCACAGTAGCCAGAGGAGATTTTTAACCAATGAGCATGAATTATTAGAGTGAGATACAAAATGAAAAAGGACAGATAGATACAAAATAAAAAGGAAAGAAATACCAAAATCCCTCCACTGGCTACTGTGGCGCCATCCCAACTTGCTACATTCCGATGGCCACTTTTTCAACTTGTCCGCCATAAAGATGGTTATCCTCCCCTCCACCATCCATATTTCAACGGACACTTTTTAAAACATTCAGATGGTTATCCTCCTCTCCACCATCCATAGGTTAGGTTAAAAAAACACGTTTAAAGGGCGATTCACAATTGTATAACTGCTTTGCTTTCTCTGCTCTTGAAAGTTGTGGGAATAATCACGTCATTCAAAAAGTAAGAGAAATAACTTCTCTTGGTGTCAAGCAGTAGAAGCACATTCACATGCATTGGGAGAAACCTGCGTATAGTGGGGATTTTTGGTTGTTTACGTATTGTTTAACCTTAAAACTTAAGTTTAAAATAAAAAATAATTTATGATGTTTTACTAATAAACAAAATGATTTAGATCAAGCGCACCGTTGCGCTGTATTCAAGAATTTGGAATTTAAATACCGATAGAAACGATCGATGATATGAACGTTCCCATGGTGGAGGAAGGTTCCCCTTATTATAATCTTGTCTATGGAGAAAGTTTCACTTCTCTCAAAATGGAGAATAGGGGTCCAG
>JACEGR010007148.1:0-52581 GCA_014170235.1 Listronotus bonariensis | reverse complement strand
ACCGCCCTCTTAAGTATCAAAAGAGTAAAAAACGTAAAAATCAACCAGTTAAACCTAAAAATATGTCCAAAGTATTTTTTACGATTGCTGTTAAAAGTGTCTAAAAAGCACGTCAAACAGGATCTAAAAATTACTAATTTCACATGATGTATGATGTGAACCTCGTTAGTGTCAACCAGTCAAAAATATTTCATTTTCTGTAAATTAGTATTGACATAAGCGTGTGAAAACTTTTCTCACGGCGCATACAGGCGAATTTTGGCAAAAAGTTGGTAAAAAATATTTTGTTGTTCGTGCGCTAGGAAAATCAATATTTTTGTAAGATACTAAATATAATTAAATTATAGGGATAATATTTTATTAATTTTACACATTTACTTTTTCATAGCCCCCCTCTTTCTAAATAAATTAGGGGTAAAGACGCAATTGATTAAAAACTCTATATTTAAGTAAGTAATCATGCGATTTTCAAATTGTTTACTATTTTGGTGTGCCTAAGGCTTCAAGATTACAAATTTATTGAGTAAGTCACCATTTTCATAAAATTCGATATGGCCGACATTTTTAAAAAATCAGGATTCTTTATCCCTCTGAACAAATTTTGTGAGCCACGCTTTAACCAAATATAATTTTTTGCAAAACAATCTTACCCAGCATTGGTTAAGAAATAAAATAATGTCTATATTAATAATTTTTTAAAAAGTATAATCATATATATATTTTTTAATTAGTAGTTACCTTGGATTTTATTATTATTTTATTTTTTACAATATATTTTTTAATTTCAAAAGATTAGCTTCTAAAATTGATCAAAATTATTTAAACCAATATATCAGACTTTAATACTTAGGGCAAAATAAAAACTCATTTTTATTAGTTCTTTATTTACTAAAGGTATTTATAGTTATTACATTGTAATAAAATAATTATTAACGAATCATGACCATTAACCTAATTTACATGATTTCTTATTCTAAAAAAACTATACATCCTCATCTTCTATTCGACACGGTCGATCTGTAGCTAGTTAACCATAGCGTTTCCAAAAAAGTAAAAATTAACATATAGTGGTTTGATGAGGCTACAGTATAAAATTTATTTTAGCCTATACAAGGTTTCGTATTAAATATATTTTTTTTTATAAAATACCCTTTATTCTACACAAATAACTAAAGTTTATTATTAGTATTAATAAACTTGATATAATATATAAGTGCCTAATTTTGTTCGTTTTTGTAATATTTGATTTGTTTCAAAATGTAGAGGTACAAGTAAATTAATTTTATTTTAACACTATTAACTATTTAAACTTTAAAATTTGTCACAATATTCGGAACATTCTGCCATATCATACGTAGGACATATCAAGTTCAAATATTGTATAGGGTGTTAAAAAATATTTTTACTTTTTCAAGGGGTATTCACGTTTCTTTTCCTTACATTGCCTATGTGTTAACTTATTTAGCTGATCTGGAATGCAACCTATTACACCACTTAACCCCATTTAAAAGGGTATTTTATTTGTAATCATCTGGTGTAAAACTATACAGGGTGTTCTATTTAAAATAAGAGAGTAATTTCTATTTGATTTCCTAAAAAGTAAACTTATTATTTGAACACCCTGTACAACATTTGAATTCGATATGACCAACGTCTAATATGGCAAAATGTTTCTAATCTTGTAACAAATTCTAAAGTTTAAATGGATAGTAGTGTTAAAATAATATTAATTTACTTGCACCTCTGCATTAAAAAAAAACAAATAACACAAAAACGATTTTAATTAGACACTTAGTACTATTAATAAACTTGATTTATTTTTTTCTGTAGAATCTAAAACCCTGTATAAGCTTAAATAATTTTATATTATAGCCTTATCAAACTTCTATAAGTTTCTTAATTTACTTTTTTAAAAACCCTCTGGTCATATAGCATCATCACTATATTCTTCATCTATATTTTCAAGGACTGGTTTTTAAAAAATACCAAGACTTCAGAAGGATATTGCTTAAATTTTTTGGAAGACATATTTTTCATGTCAGATATTAAAGGATCAGAAGATACTTACAAAATTAAACTTTAAAATCACTAATTTTTAATAGCACTTTAATAAATTATATTTTATTTTCCTCGAACTTCAACTTTGAAATAAAATATTATTGACAGTGATAAAAATATAAATAAAAGGGGGTGGTTTATGTTAGCTAGGTACCTTAGCAACAAAAGTACAATGGATTAAACCCATATTTATGAGGTTGGTATTTCCGATTTATGACCAGCTTTACCCGGAGATTCGCCTGTGTGCAGCGTATAAAAATTTTTCGCACAGTCCTGTCAGAAGTTAAAAGAATAAAAATAATAAAAATCACATATTAATCCTTATTTTCTGCTGTCAAAGAAAAAGTATTGTGTGCAACAAGTTTAAAACTGACTCTTTGCACGAGTCGTAGGCGAGGCTTTTTCAAAACTTGTTGCACAATATACTATGGCATTTCTACTGGGAAAGGATCAATTGAGCTGGCGGTAGCCTTTTAAGGCAGTGGTAGCAATTCTCCAGGATGTTTTTCAAGTATGGTATACGAAACTTAAGGGGGTGATTTAAAATATCTTTTTAAATAATTATTTTTTAGCTAACAAAAATAAGATTTCACTAAAATAATGTCAACTTAAAAGAAAATATATTTTTAAAATATTAAACTTAAAAGAAAAAAATGCATAACCAACCGGTAAAAAAATAATAATTAATAATTAAATAACCTTTTAAAAAATATTCATACAACTTTAATTATCGCTGAAATCACAAATTTCAAAATGTCTAGAGAGCACTAGAATTTTATCCAATTTTTAAAAGTAATATTTAATTGCATTAAAAACATTAAAAAATATATAGGTATTTAAAACATATTCTCACTACAGTGGCCGATCGAGCATGCCGAAACCGCGACGCGAAAGACGATTTTCAATATTAAATAAAAATTATAAATATTGGAGCTACAATTCCGAAAATAAAGAACTTTTTCATCAAATTTTCTGCTCTATCGTTACCTTTTATAATATTTAAGCAATCACCTAAACTTTTTGAGATATTAGCTGAAAGCCGAAGGGCTATTTTTTTTCTCAGTTTTTTGATAACTATTGTATTTTTTTGCAGAAAAAATCCAAAATACGTCTCTTTCTAGATGCCATTTCAAATAGTTTAAGCCACCAACCAAATTGTTAGGAGACTTGTAACTATTTTTCGCAGGAAATCAACTTCTCGACTAGACTATGTGTTTTTATCTTTTAAATGTAATGCCAATAAAGCAGTTTCTAAAGAAAAATATAAAATAAATAGTTGTCAAAAACTATAAATTATAATTATTTTAATAAAAGTGTTAAAAGTCAGCACGCTTAAGTTGAGACCCAGTTTTTAAATATACCCATAAAACCAGAAAGTTTTGCAATGTTAAAAAATTATAAAATGGCTAAAATAATACCATATAGTTTTAAAGATAAGTTTTTATTTATACTGTACAGGGTGTAATTTAATTGATGGCTAAAAATACAGGGTAT
Organism: Listronotus bonariensis; assembly: GCA_014170235.1. Taxonomy (NCBI): domain Eukaryota; kingdom Metazoa; phylum Arthropoda; class Insecta; order Coleoptera; family Curculionidae; genus Listronotus; species Listronotus bonariensis. Next base: position 49,029 of record JACEGR010007148.1, on the reverse strand, counting down.
GATTGCTTAGCTTCTTTTAGGAAGAAAAGAACATATGTCCTAAACGTCCAACTTTTGAGATACAGGGTGTTAAAAAATTTCAAAAAACCAAAAAATTTTGAAAACACCTTATTTAAATAAGTGTTTATTATTCTGGTTACATAATTGCTAATTAAAAATTATTAAACCTAATTTTTAAAGGGAAAAAAATCCGCAATGCTTCTTTTATGGTCTAAAAATATGCAATTAAGTAATTTTTTTATTTAAACAAGATACGAAAAAAAAAAGAGACATTACAGCAGTATTTTTATTTGTTTAATCTTATGCTGCGTCCAGACTTACAACATAGTGCGGACGTGAACGGAATTCACGTCGTTACAAGGGCTTGGCATAAGATTCCGCGGTGATTCAGAGCTTGTCGGTTTTTTGCATTAAAAAAGCACGCAAATGGGTTGGTTTGTTTGGACGAATGTTTGGCGAATTGTTGCAAGTCTGGACGCAGCTTAAAGGAAGCACAAAAAATTTACACACATTTACACAGTCAGTGGCGTAAAGATTTTTGTTGGATATATTCCTTCAGTTGCCTCTCGAAATGCCACTGGACTTAATAAATGTAATTATTACAATTAAAACAAAATTGGGTAAAGAATAGTTATCTCAAAAGTTAAGACATTTAGGGCATATGTTTATAATTATAAATTTTTCTTCCTAAAATAAGCTAAGAAATGACACTCTGTATTTTTACCCATCAATTAAATTACACCCTGTATATGAGAGTATCTAATAATATCTTATCTGCTAAATTTTTATTTCTAGGGTTCAGATTTCGGTAAAGCTTGTCATATTTAACAAAGTATTTTTAAACTTCCTCACTGTTATCGTCAGGTCAATATAGAACCGATAGGTAGTTGCAAATAGGAAAAAGGTAATAAAATCAACAGCTTTTAGACAAAACGGTTGATTTTAATACTTACTTATCAACTAAGGGTCATTCATAACTAAAAGACACAAAAGGGTATTACATTCTCTAAAAGTAATTAAGGTAGGTCCCTGGAATTTTCAGTACCTAGGTCGGTGGTTAGCAAAATATGGTTGTTAGTTGTTTTACCAACGTTCAGTTGAAAGGTGGTAATAGAGTGTAAATGTAAGTATTATTATTTAGCGTTATTTTTTGTGACATATTTTTATTTACTTTTTTGGGTAGAAGCCATTTTGCACGTACGAAAAATTTTCTAAAGTTCGAGTAAAACTTATCTTAAAATTGCATTGGTAATTTCTATTTAGGTTTGAATATTGTAAAAAAAATTTTTGATACCCATCACAATTTGTAGTAAAAATATTGCTATAATTCTAATTAGCTTTTTAAATTGGCATCACTTAACCTATAAATTTCAACGACAAATAAGACAACCGATATACAGACCAGGACAATAATTTAATTTTTCGTAAAAAGTCATTATTCATAAAAATGTTTGCTTGTAAAAAAATAGGTTTTACGAAGAGAAAATGTTGATTTTATATACAGGGTTCGCAAAAACCTAAAAAACATGATTTTTCTGTAAGGCAAAACCTCTTTTATTTTTAATTTTTAAGCGAAATGATATATATATTTTTTAATTTAGAATGGTGTTCGTAATTGATAAAAACAATATAACAAAATACAAAATTTTATTGAGTTCCATAATTTGGCAAAAACGCCTTGATCACATTTGTTTACAGTTTAAAAAGTGTGTTGTGTACAGTTGCGCAACTAGCCTCTGGCTTTTGGGGGCTTAAGCCCCAGGTAATAGAAAATATTTTTTGAAAAATACTAATCTCTAAAAAATATGTACAAAATGCTACCACAAACTTCTTAGGCCAAAATACACCTAATCTAATATAATTTTGTACAAAATTCTGGTTTAAAGGTTTTCCAAGGTGAGAAATCAAAAACTATTTACGTTTTTGTTGTAAAATGTAGAGAACGCTACTTGCAGTCCTTTGTTTATGTTTAAAATGTCATAACATTTTTTTATCTTGGTATATTATGGCTCTACTAATAAAAGGCCCCTATTTGTAGCCTAAAATATGTGTACTTAGTAAATATCGATACGACCAACAGTTTTAGAGATATTTAATTTAATTAAACGTGTTATTTTACCCAAAAGTTTTCCATTGCATTTATTTACTTTTTATCTAGGATACCTGGCAGTCCACAAAAGGTCTCTGCTAAATGCTACCAGAAATCTTTTGGGTCAAAATACAACGATCTAATGCAATTTGTCTTAGTCGAAAAATTTTTTTAAGAAGATACAAGGTCTTAAAGATTTTATTTTATTTTTTTACTTTAACACCCTGTCGCCAAAAATCAACTTGTCAACTGAGGTAAATCGCGTTAGATCGTTGTATCTTGGCGCAAGAAATTTGTCTTAGCATTTTGTACACAACTTTTAGACAAATCCGGGTGGCCTATAGATAAAGCGTGAAGGAATACAAAAGAAATTATTTATTTGGAATAAAAAAATTAATCCGGAATATCTTGAAAACGATTGCCCGTAGCGATTTTTACTATATATATATTTTTTGTTTACAAAATATGGTAGCATAGAAATTGTTTACCAAAGCTTTATTATACAAGGTATAAAAAATTATTGCATTTTGAACATAACCGAAGGACTGCAGGTGGCTCTCTTCACATTCATGTTCCGCCCCACCCTGGTAAACCCCCTAATACATAATTTTATGAAAAAGTTTCTTATATTAAAAATAATATCCAAAAATAATTTAAATAAAACGAAAACTTTAACACCCTGCACCCTGTATCTTGCAAGCGATACACTTTTCGACTATGGTAAATTAGGTTAGATCGTTGAATTTTGGCCCAAGGAATGTGCGGTTACACTTTGTACAGACCTTTTAAAGATGCCCTGTACTTTAAATAGACAATCATTTGAGGGGGGAAGAGCAAAACAAAGTCTTGGGGGCTAAGCCCCCTAGCTCTCCCCTAATTGCGCCCCTGGTTGTGTAGGAATTCGAAAAAAGCAGATGTCTAAAATCAAATTACGAGAATTTTTTTAGGTTATTTTATTATATAAATTTAAAATAATTAATTTTTGTTATCTCCAAAATTAGTTTCAGGAAAATTTTGATACCCTTGTAACATTATTAAAGTCATGTATGTCCAGTTTTACAATAGCGAGTTCACTTTAGTTTCCGTTGAACTCAACTAGTACATGAACTTACCATTTAAAGTATATTATCGTCACCATTTACTTAATGGTAATGTATTTTAAATGGACGGGTTATCTACTAGTTAAGTTCAACTGAACCAAAACTGTCGATTTTAGCATTAAAATGCTATTCTAAATAAACTTTTTAAATGATATTTTGCTTAAAAATTAAAAATTAATGTGGTTGGAGAAAATTAAATTTTTTTATTTTTGCAAACGCTGTATATAAAATCAAAATTTTCTCTTCGTGAATCCAATTTTTTTACAAGCAAAGTTTTTTTATAAATATTTCTCCATCCGTGGACAGTCTGTATATTTACTTATTTAAATAAAAAGTGACATTGTCTGTACAATGGCACTGCACTAAGTACTTGCTGACATTTAAGCTTAAAATATTATTAATTTTAAATTTAGAGTGCCGTTATTTTTATAAAACTAAAATTACATACTTACCGGTTGAGCTAAATAACATAGCACATAGGCAATGTGAGAAAAAGAGACAATCTAAACAAATACCGGCATGTAAACATGCGTGACTACTAGTGCTTGTTTTGGTATTCTATTACTGGCCCATAGACCAAAACTGCTTGCTCATATAGTATATTAAATTTTAAGCCAAGGAGTTTGTGTCCAAGATCAATATCTATATGGGACTTTTTATTTTCTTGTAACTAAGTACTTGGTTTAAAATTTACTATTTTATCGCATTTATGACCCTCTCGATTATAAAATCAAAATATTTAGTTTTGTCATTTTACTCGACTTGTCATTTTTTGTTTAAATAGGTAAAAATATACCTGGTGCCTTATTTAAAATAAAAGCTCCTTTTCAACAAAACCTTCAAGTGCCAGAAAGCAATGCTGATGTAGGTAATAAATCTATATACAAGATTTTTTTTATTAAAAAAATAATAAGGTATATTATTCTATATACCTAGCCATCCCAGTTATTAAAGAAGATTTCTTTGGAAACTACTAAACCAATTTTTAAAAACTAAAAACTATTTAAGAAAGAATTTTTAATGCTTTAAGATAGGATATGTATCCCCTTTTCCATTTAAAAAGTTTAAAAATAACAAAATCATATGGGGTGGCTCGACAGATAATACAATTTTAATAATTTTTATTTATTATTGTTTTTGAAATTATTCTACATATTTTATTTGCTGATAATTAACACATTATAGCTATACATTGTAAAAGTAAATTACATATGGTAAAAAGTCAGTAACTATAGGTACTTTGAGGCATTTTTTTTTAAATATGGTGCCCAAAGTATAAGTTAAATAAAATAAATATTTTTATTTACAGCCATTTATGTAGTGTTTATATTTCCAACCATTTAAAACTTTGAAAGTGTTACTTCTCTGACTTTTACTTTTATTCCACGGAAGGAAAATTCACCTTTCTTTTGTTGGCCGAAAGTAAAATAAATTAAAAAGTAACCCTTGAAACCGTCGACTTCTCGGCGACACCTTCACGTGCACTAAATGTCTTGTGACGTAATAGTACAAAAAATAAAGAATTTTGTTTTGCAAAATTTGGCAGAGGTTATTTTTTTCCAAATAGGTGCAGTATAATGTAATAAACCTAAAAACAAAGATACTTATAAATTAGCGGACGGAAGTGCCGCGACTTTGCAAAAACTCTTTGAGCATGTATCTCCGTAACCGTGCTCTTAAGGCCCACAATTATAAAAACCTTAAAATATTATTTACTATTATTAAAAAGTTTAAAATATTTAATTTAGACAATTTGTCGATTTAAAAGTTTAGTTATTATCAATTTATTTTTTAAACAATTATTAGAAGGGATATCGGTAAAAAGTCAATAGACAAAGAGTAATAGTCTTATAATTCGTGAGGGGTAAAAATGAAACAAAAAAGATAGAAAATTTAATTATCTCTAATAGAGGTCTTTATAATTGTAGGCCTCAAGTGCACGGTTACGGAGGTACGGGCCCAAACGGTGTTTCGCAAAGTGGCAGCACTTCGATCCCCATATTTAAAAATATTTTGTGTTTAAGGTTCATTACGTCATTTTGCACCTATCTGTAACAAAAAATAACTTCTGTCGAATTTTACATTATGGAAAAGAGTAGGCTCTCCATTGCCTGTACTATAATTATTTGACAAATTAAAAATCATTTTGTATGGTTAACACTTTTTAATTAATAAAAAAACAAAAGAAATTTTAGAAAAACATGGTTGTTAATAAAATAGTCTACAAACCTCGGTTAAGAGTTCCATTGCTGCCTAGAAAAATGATTAACCATCCTTTTCTCTCGACAGTAATAAAATACTTTCCAACTCGGTATGTAATTTTGTTTTTTATATCTTTGGACAATCCACGAAGGCTAACAACCCAAATACTAACGTACCGTGGGTGTTTTAGGTGAGGTAAGAGGGAGTTTGTTGAGACAGGACTTAAATACTTTAAGATTTGGGGGGAGGTGAAGGAAAGACCTTTGTGGGTAGCTGGCTCTACATTCTAGAAACTCTAGGGAACACAGAACGAATAAAGTGGGAAGTTCAGGGCCTGTCCAGTTGGACCGACAAAATGCTAAATCTAAATTATACAGGTTTAACATTTTAATAAGACTTGGGAATTATATTTTATTATATTGGTTTGTTACATTTAACTAATAAATAGGTAAAAATAATTAATTAATTTTATTGATTTGGAATATCCATTTTCTAATTAAAAATGCGCAAGATTCCCTTTTCAATGTAATTCTGCATGTCGTTATTTTTTCCCTCTTTAATTTTATAAATTATATCACTTATGTGGTTTAGACCTGGGAATTCAATTTTATTTTTACTGCTGCTATGTTTTGGGTCATACTTTTTATACATTGCGTGCAAAGCTCTAAACTTTCTAAATTATTTATTGTTCTTTTGGCACTTAATGAGGTTTAAAGATGCTTTTTATTGCTTTATAATGACTACTATTTTGTTTGAAGTATTCTACCACCAAAAGAATTTTTTCTTTTCAAAATATAAAATTTATTTCTTTTGCACAATAAAGCTGTTACTAAATCCAATTTGACCGGGTAGTAAAATTCTTCTTAGTATGTCAAGTTACAACGACACTTTTTTCTGGCTAATTTTTGTTTTATCTTGTTTGCTTCAGGTTAAAAAATAATTGCTTAAATTATATTTTTTTCTTGTATCTGGTTGCAAGGTAATAGAAATTATGCCGTGCGATTCTGCAAATTTTAAATAAAGGATCACATTTAGGTTAATGTTTTTCTACTCCAGCAATAACAATTTCCTTCTACAACTCCGCGGCAGTTCTTAAAGCTGGTGTATGTCTTCGTATAGGAGAGGTCCAGGAAGCCCCGTAAATTTGAATATTGTTAAATATTAGTAACTTATGGGGTTTTCCGTATAATAATAAATTATTATAAATTTTTATCAAAAAGGGCGTTAATTTTTAAATAAGTCAACATTTTCAGTAAAAACCTTTATGTTTCGGGGGAGATGCCCGATAAGTTGGATAACGCCGCCCACCTAGAGTGGACAAGGTCGACCACCAATTTTTTTAAACTAAAAAATAAAACATTTTAAAATTATATCGAGAAAAGGTTGCGTTTAGAAACGGTAGGACGTTACAGCGTTACCCGCTAGGCAAGGCCTTTGCTCTACCTGGTCCCAACTTATCGTAGACACTCAGTAACAAATCATGACAGAAAAACATATAGCATATATCCAAAAAGATCCCCCAGTGTCTATATTAACGATATTATTACAAACTGAGAATGTGACATATTTTTTTGGTCGGCAGTGTATAAAAGAAAATTCTAGCTTTCTGTTTGTTTTTTTGACACCTTAATATTTTTAAGTGTTGAATATCATAATATTAAGATCTGAATTGTTTAATTGTCTTTTGTTTCTTTAACTAAGGTTTCGATATTCCTCAATACCATAACAATACATTAACATATAACACACATCCTTTCTTTTACAGTACATTTTTGCATTTTTGTTTGTTTATAATACTTTTTATTGTTGTTTCTTAACAAGTGTTCAACAATAACTTTAAAATTGTAGTAGCATTTTGTTACTGGTTAGCTCTGGTTAGTTAGTTATAACAATACGGTAACATGTAATACACATATCTTCTTTTACAAGACATTTTTGCATTTCTTTATTGTTTATTATACTCCTTTATTATTGTTTCTTTACAAATTCCAAAAAAATAAATTGAAAATTGTAACATTTAGTATAAAAATAGTTCTATTACTTTGCTAAAATAGAAAAAAATAAAGGCATATCATAGCAAGCAAAATTAAAACCTTGAAAATAATAAAAAAACATCTTATTTAGCCGAGCTTATGAATCATGGTTGGTAAAACTTTGGAATATTTTACAAGGAAATACACATGTATATTTAGGTATTAGTTAGTTTATTTACCTTAGGACTATTTCAAATAAAAGTATACAAAGTAATGAAATATATTGAATTTAATTTTTCTTTTCCATAGTATGGACAATTCAACTGTACTCGTCACGCTTTTATCGACCCTTCTAGCAAATGCAATATCCGAAGAAATAAAAGTAACCACAACATCTACAATAACACCACCTACTTTAAATCCCAATTTAGAAAGATCAACAACAGAATCGTTAGAAAACGATACCGGATTTCTTAATTCAATTGAAAATTATTTATCAAAAGAAAAATACAAAAAAGTTTGGATTCAAATGAAATACAGGGCTATGTACCTCCACCCATGGTGCCTATTTATCCGGCATATAACCCCGGTGCTTATTTTTATCCAGGAGTTAATCCAAATGCCGTTGTTTCGAGTAATGAGGCACAAGGAGCTAATTATTTCTCAGCTGTTTTACCAGTGGCACAGGTATGTACTTTTTCATAAATAAATAGTACCTCAAGTTCTGTTAATTATTTCAGTTTTATATCTAGTAGTGTCGCAAAAATCCTCTTATAAAGTTTTGCACCAATCCCTAAAATTGTCCATAGGTGTTTGGGCTGTTAGGTAAGTGGCGATTATACAGGGTAGGATGATTTTTAGGCCTTTTATGTATGCATTTTGGACCCAGGTGACAAATTTGACATTAAATCCAGACTTAATTAAGGGGTCAAACGGTTAAAGCAAAATGTTAAATTTGTCATCTGGGTTAAAAATGCATATGATATTAAATTTAAAAAAATTGTCCTAATCACCCTATATAATTCGGACTTTTACCTATTAAAGGAAGCATTACTTAGTCTAAGGTTATTGAGTTCAACAGTTCCAAGTATAAAGTCAATTTATTATTATTTTTTCTACCTTTAAGGGCGATATTTACCCAACGAAGCAAAATGTTTTTTTTTTATACGAAGTACTAACATTATTTTGGCTCACTCTATTACCACTATTTTTCAGGACTTCACCTTCCCGACACCCTGTAAATATGCCAAAAAAGCGCAAACGACCTCACTGGTTTTTGTCTTTTTATGACTAGGTACTTGAGATCCCCCAGTGTCTACTTGATTTAAAATCTTGATCTTAGTTTAAAATTTAAAAATATAAATTATTGAAGGCAGAAGTATTAAAATAAATGACATGTAAGATGTCATTGAAAATAGAATATCACATGCAATTGACTAAAGATAAAAGATATTGGTGGTGCCATTTAAAATTTGAAAGTAGAAGTTATTTCTTTTATTATTATTATATTAGCCTCTAACCCAAAAAACTTAAATTATAATTGCGTTTCAAGGTGGTATTCTTTTGAAACATTATGAGTTTCCCTGCTATTAGTTTGTTCATTGTGTCTGGAAGTTCCACTAGGAATATGTAAATATAAAAGATATTTTTTAAACTATATTCTATCACATACATACATACATACATCAAAACTAATGTTATTGTGTTTTTAACGCTGCTTACGTTACTGAAGAATAAAAATTGTTTATTTTGTTTCTGATCAGAAGCAGCTTAAAATTATCCTTTCTACATGAAGGAAATAAGAAATGCAGGTCAATAATAAGAAAAAAACATTTAATACCTTTTATCTAATTATTTTATTATTTTTTTCAGGCAGCTTTGCAAGCCGGTCTCAAACTTTTGCAAAAATGGGACTATTCCTAATAGGCGGAGCCGCCCTATTACTTATTGGAAGTATATTTACTACTCTAGTGTGTCATGTGACCCCTCTTTGCACAATCACTTTTAATGGGTATGACTTTAAAGTAAGTATTAAATAAATTTAAATATTTTTTTTATGTTTGTGGGTATTAATTATATACTAAATAACCTACACATGTAAACACATTCTAATAGTTATTTAACTACAGAATATTTTTAATATAGTTACTTTAAAAACTATTATTGGTACGTAGTAATATTTTGGTGCCATTAATAAAAAAAGAAAACTTTAGTGTGTTTTTTGGTCAAAATGGGTTTGCTATGTAGCGCATTATAACTTATTATTTCGTTATTTGTACACTTAAAGGGTCTTGAAACATGTTAATTTTGATTTTTTGAAAGATACATTTTTTATCAAAATTGCTTTATTCGGAGTTATTTTCTTCCTTCACCAACACAACGTAAAAAGTTTAAATGAAACCTCAAGTGATATCTAATTTTAAAAGGTTTTAAATTCTCTTTTTCACAGTTTTTCGTTAAATTAAGTCAATTAAGTAGTTCAAAAAAAAAACATAAATCCGGTGGTTCATCCCTATACCTTATTCTGTATTAATAGTGGAGATAAGTACGAAATGATACAACAAACGACACTAAGAATCAGTTGCACAAATTATAGGTCCAAATGGACTTTAATAGTGACATTTGGAAACATCTATAACTTAGTTTCGACTTAAAGGTAGACATTACCTTAAAGTAAAGAGGAATAGTCGCCGAAACAACCCACTAAGTGGCAAAGACTTTAAACACCCATTTTAAATTAAATACGAATTAGAAGTAGTTATTAAAAAAATCGCCATATTTTCTTGTACAAGATGGACGCCGTTAGCTTGGATGTCAATTTCTTTTGGTACTAAAATAATTATTTCTTCAATATTTCAGCATAAAAAAGAAAACTAAAGAAAGCTGAACCCATATACATTAAAGAAATAATAAAAAACTATTTGTCAGCACTATTAGGCAATTTCTCATATTTTTGTCATTTGTCTTCTCAATAAAAAAATCCTAAAACATGCATTTGGAGATTGGCACATTGTTAATTTTCGATGTATCGTTATCACATTTGACAGACATTTTTTAATCGTTTTAGTTTCTTAAATTTGGCAAGGACCAAACATCAGCTTATTGATCCGTATTATTTATGGTTATATTATTATAATAATAATATAACTTCCATTTTCGATGACATTTGATAAAAGAATGATGGAAGATGCTAATAAAATACCATTTTAATTCGTTAATCAAAGACAAAGCGACGACGGCCGACATGTAAAGAAACAAAAGAATCCACCAAAGAAGTGATGGCCACGTTGTTGAAACGTGAGCGCGCCGTAGCGGTGTAAGTCACTAGATAGTCGCCGTTACGTATTTATTACCATTAGAATGTTCCCCATTTTTTTGCAGGCACGTGATAGAATAGTAGTAATAACGTTCCTATCAACAGTAATTACAACTTTAATGTTACCATTAAGTAAGTCGCTGGAACGTAAAGGCTGCTTGGGGTGTAAGTAACGTTCTCTAGTGAACCCATAAAAATAACATCAGATATAAATAGCCTATATTTAAAAATCCTCAGATTCCCAGTTTCATTACAATATTCAAAATGTGTCAAATATTATCGAAATAATTTAAAAATTTGTGTTAAACTTTGACACCTTCTATCTCAGTTAATATCAACTTTTCTACTGAGGCACAAATTATCATGGATAATTTGTGACTGAAGTAAGTTTAGTTATATCGCAATCTTTTAACTACAAGTCTCCAGTTGAATTTTGGCCCACTACTTAATAACCACAATGTATAAAAAAGCTCTTTTAAAATTAAAACTTACTGTAATAAAATGTTTTTAAATAAAGTTCTTTTAGCTTGATTAAAAATAATTGTTTATTATTTTCAGGATATCAATAAGGCAGCTGTAAGATCTCTAATGACGCCAGAAAAAATAGCTTCAGCGGCAGCCTTAGTACAAGATGCCATTGGCAAATATCAGAGGTTACAGAGAGCAGTTGGTCAATAGCATAGCTTATTTTTATATTTACTCTAAGCAATATTTTTATATAATATGTGATACAAAATAATTATTATATTAAAACAGTAATTTAAATTTAATGTTTTGTTATTATAGCTGTAGATTTTTCGCATGTGGCCGTATACCTTGTACCTTCAAAAATTTAAACTTATTCAGTATGTTCACGGATTAACTTTATAATAGAACAAGTGGAAAAAATTTAAATGTTCAATAAAGTCGTGTATAGGGACTCCAAAAACTACAAAAATCTGGTTAGTAACTAAATAATTTTTACTGTTTGAAAGTTTATTTCAACTAAATTAAATATAATAACTTATAAAATAAAATACGCTAACTCTTTTTCAATAAAGATATTATTTAAAGCACTAAGCATATTATTCAATTAATAATTACTGTTTAAATTATTATTTGCAAAAATGATACGTACTATTTTACAACGTATTTGTGTAAATAAAGTGGCACAGGCTTATTAGTCAAAAGTTGTGCATACCAAATTTTCTAACAGGTAATTCAAAATATCAAGCCATATGATTTGCCATTGCTCTTTGACTGTCATAAATATTTTAATAGACTGTATGTAATATGATAAACCAATGACGGCTCAAAGACGAAACGTGGATCTTAACTATAATGACATTATTTTCTGGAAAAGATAAAGTGGCAGTAATGATGGATCGTTTGTAATAAATTTTCTCTTTAAATAACCTAAAAAAACCGCAAAATTTCGTTATTCCCAAACGGCTACAATTTCTTAAATTTTTATAACAAAATATTGTTAAGCATAAAAAATAAACAACGTTGTACCGATTTATTAAACCCTGTATCTCTTACCGTTTCCAAGATCCGACATCCACATGGATGGATGGAATGGACCAAGAAAAAATGCCTTTATACAGAAAAGAAAGTCAGAAAAATGTTGAATAAAAAAGGTTTTAAGAATTAAATAGGGATCTAATAATTAAAGTTTCACATAAATTAAATGATGTTTTTGAGTATCATATTTTTCATTTATTTTGTTTTACCCTTTTTTAATCCAATATACCTGAATATGTAAATAAGGGTATTTTTTTTTTGGGACTGTTTTTGTTTTGTGTACCGAAATTTTGTTGAAAATGCCCCCAAAAAAAAATCTAAAAGTTTAAGCCCTTAATATTTATATTTAATACTCGACCACAGCGTGTGAAGATTTCGCATTTAAAATATACGGGATCTTTGGTTTTTCATTTTTAAATTTCTATAGCTCAGCGGCATTTTATGGTATCATCTTGTCCTAATGCAGGATTTTTTTAAAAATAAATAATCCATAACAGTGTCCATTGCGGCGAAGTCGTAACTCATACCGGCTAGGTAATACGAGACGATACTGCACCTTACTTTTCGTTAACACACGTTTTTCGCATTTAGTTCGTAAATGACAGGAGCTACAAAGCGAATGTAAAATAATTTCAATAAGGAAAAACAATTTTCTAAAAAAATGTTTTAAGCGCCAAATTGTCAAGAATAATATTTTAGCATAAAAACATTGTATCTGCCACGGCAACTTTAAAAAGCTTGGATTTCTCTTTCGAGCCAAAAAGTATTTTTCTCCTTCTAATTAATACACATTATACGTGTTTCAAATCCGACCTCCTTTGGAATTTGTTCTTATATCTGGGGCATGGCGTCCCCCACAATCCTAAGAATTTTCATTCTCCATTCAAAGAGCTATTCGTCTCATTAATGATCCTTCACTTACAGAAAGGCTTTCCTCTTATGCCCATCGTCGGGCTGTGGGGGATTTATCGCTTTATAATAGGTACTTCCATGGCTTCTGCTCTAAAGAATTGTCCAGTATAGTTCCTCCACTCGCGGTTCCCAACAGAGAATCTCGTGGTGCCGCGCGTATGCATCCCTATACGGTCTAACTGGACAGGCCTCGAACTTCCCACTTTGTTCGTTCTTTTGTCCCTAGAGTTTCTAGAATGTGGAACCTGCTGCCTGCGAAGGCCTGTCCTTTCCCCCAAATCTTCAAGTATTTAAGTACCGTGTCAACAAACTCCCTCTTACCTCGCTTAAGACACCCACGGTACGTTAGGATTTAGGCATTTAGCCTTCGTGGTTTGACCAAAGATAAAAAAAAGAGGAAGCCATTTATTTTAGTATTTACCTAACTTTCTCAAGTAAACATAAGCGATAAGAAAAAAATGTATAGGATTTTTTTATTACTTCCTAATGCTTTTTAATTAAGTAGTTTAAACAATGTATTTTAATAATTTTTTAAATTTTTCGAAATTATATTTTCTCAATTTTTAAGCATCCTGTTTATCATAGGGCAATTTTTATTATAGCTCTTAAGCGGGTTTTACACCTAACAAGTAATTGATCAATTAATTGAGCAAGTGCTTGTTCAAGTGACTTGACGATTAAAAATTTTCTTAACTTATTTATCAAGTAGCTTGCTCAAGTACTTGAAGAAATTAAAACTTGTCATCAATATTTTTAGGGGCCTTAATTAGGTAATAGCTAACAACCCCAGAAAACCATTTGATGAAATTGAAAATAAATTTGACAATAACTTGAAGAGAGTAAAAACATCTAACTTTTCAGTTTCTTTATCAAATATTTGACAAAGTAATTGAACAAGTTTTTGATCAATAACTTGTCAGGTGTAAAGCCCGCTTTAGCATTTCAGACGAAGCAGAAATTTGTAAAAAGAATAATTTTTTTTAAATATAATTTTTTTTTACGGATATAGTTAAGCCCATCCGTGGACACACTGAATTTGACGAACTTTGGCAATAAATATTTTGGTTATTAAAATCAAGTACATTACGTTAAAAATGTAAAAAAATATGATGCTATTAAAAGTTGTTTATTTTATGTCAAATTTTAAATATGGACAATAACTTAATTTTATTTTTATTTTATTTTTTTGATATTTTGCCGAATCATTAAACATAAAGGCATGTTTTGTCTTGTTCCATTTTTACATTTTTTTCATATTTTAGATCCCGTGTACAAGACGAAATAAACATCTCCATCCGAATCTTGTTTGTTTTAAGATGCAAAAGCAATTGCCATATATAAATTTTTTAAACAATAAAATTGGTTGCCTTTTGTGCATTTATCTCTACTTATTTCGTAACCTTAAAATTAATATTGGGGTCATACAAAAATAGAAATTGGCTAATACATATGAAACAACTTAATAACATCACGGTATTGTATATAAAAAAAAACATATTTACCTAATTTAAAGTTTTTTCCTAACTTTACCAGCAAACAATATTGAACATTATAAAAACGGCCAAATTTTTAGAATCAGCAGTTAGATTGCCTCCTCGGTAGCGCAATGAACATAGTTTTTAATCTATAACTCAGAAGATCCTGGTTTGTTTCCCAGACAGGAAGACATTTTCAGGTAGTAATTATTTAAAAATAAAGCCTGTAGTGGTCTACCGCATTGTATAAAATGTCCTGTGAAATGTAAAATCTGTTTTTTTTATTGCTTGGGCAACGTTGACGGAACAAGGAAAAAGATGGGTTACATCCAAAAACTCGACGTCCACGGTACTCTTGTAGCATATCATTTTTTTTTAATGTGAATTAAATTTTTTAAATAATAATAGTAACAAAATTGTAAATTTTAAACACAAAATTTAAAAAATAGATTAATATTTAAAGCCTTATTACATGGAAACAGCTTATTTGAAAACAAAAAGATCTTTTTGTGGGAAATTTAATTTTCTTTAAGAATATGTGTTGGTAAAATTTTTCAGATCAAGGATTAGCTAGTTTTATTAGGTGATAATAAACCTCTTAATATTAATATTATTGGCTCTAGCTATTACATGTTTTTTTTCATCATGAATGAGCTTTGCATGTAAGCATTTAAATTTTTTTGCCCTGTTTAATCTTAATTTTTAAGGAAAAAATAGTTAGGGAACGCCAAGGTTAGTTTATATTTATAAGGTTGCGACATATCCTCAACTTTTAGGCGGTTCGAGGTCGGGGACGCAAGGAAGGGCACTCCACGGAGAAAAGTTGGCAAGACTGGGTAAAATCAAAGCTGATGATCAATCCAGTGGCGTCTAGAATTTGCGCATTTCATTTTGCATTGTTTTGGAAGTGATATTTGTTGAAAGATGTAATTCCAAATGTTTTTTATTTAAAGTTAAAGAATTTACAACTTATTAATAATTAAAAACTGTTGTGTAAACGGTTGTTCTAATAATACAATAAACTATATATCACCGGCACTGAACAACATGGCCAAAAACTGAGAGATGTGACGTCATAACACGTCAAAGCAATATGACCGAATGTCGTGACCTTATATAGACCGACTTTGAGGAACGCGTAAATTTATAAGTTGACAGCCGGTACCTACGGCGAAGCATATTTTACAGGTTTCTATACTATTCGGACAATTTATCAGTATCAAATTACTCTATTTTTTTATTAGTCTAAGTTTGAAATCCATATCACCACTTATTACTGCTTACGATATTGTTATCGATAAAACGTTATTTGGAAATTAAATAATAAAGGGATTGCCCGCTAAATAAAATAAAACGCATTGTTTGGATTAAAGTTGCCATAGTAACAAAAATGAGGTATTAGAAATAGAATCTAAAAAATATGAGCCAAATTTACTAACTAGATTTCACTTTAATTTAAAATTTTTGGGTGCTATGTATGCTAAATATACGGGATTATTCACAATAAACATCCCATTAAAATATCTTATAAACTACTTAAGATACTTTCTTTACATTTTTTTAAGTGATATCTATCTCTTAATGGTAAATATTTCACGTTTCTGAGACTTTCGGTTAAGTGGGTTATGTCTTATGTCTATAGTTTGACATTTGTGTAATGACACAAATGTCAAACTATTTTTAGAGTATTTGTAGTTTAAAGCTTAAAATTAAAAAAATAATAAATATAAGTTAATGTTTTATTTTAATTTTTACCTTAATTTTATCTTGACAACGGTGGCAGACTTGCCACCGAAACGTCGTTTTTCAATAGGATTTTTTGGGTTTTTGGTGGTTTTTTCTTTATTTTGTTTCAAGCGACCGGCCAGTTTATGGGGGTACTAGGGCTACAGAATTTAATTACAATGGGACATTTCAAAACCGGTGTGGGCCTCGATGCGGTTATGTTTGGCTACACGTGTTTTAGTTTGCGCCTTACTTTACAAGAAATACAAAAAGTGTTAACTTTTTGTTATATGCATTCCAATTAAAACGAGCTAACCCGTATAATTCCGTTTTTGAACACTTAATAAAAAAATAATGAAACACGTCGACTTTTACTTTAAGGGGGACACTTTTGTGTCAAAATTTACTTGTTATTGTCAAAATTTACTTGTTCAGAGTCCCCTCGCCCCACCATCTTATGATGTTGTCAAAAGGTTTAAATGTTCAAGAGTTTTAAAATATCTCTTCATTTGTTTTTTAACATGTTTTCAAGAACTTATCCAAAATCCCAAATAGCGTGTGTTCCCACCCAGTGGTTCAACTTTAAAACTTTCTTTTTTTTATTTAGACTGGTTTAGTAAGACCGGTAACTATTAACGCTTTTTTAGACGGTAAAATCTGTTTTCGGTTCAGTTTCAGTGTCGGTCGTCAAACTGGGAAATGACTGGTTTGGTCCCCTGGACAAAATGAATAATTATTTCTTCTTATTTGGTACCCTAAAGGTGTGCATATAATTTAATAATATAGACATACATATTTATTCTGAGTTTACACGAGCGCTGTAATGGGCATTAGCCAAATGCGAATTTGAATAAAACCTATGTGTAAAGACTTTTAAATCAGTGTCAATCTTATTGCATTACATTAGTTATGTTACAATGTTATTATTATAGAGTATAGGTGGGGGTTATTGTTAGTTCTAGTAGGTTAAATATATTTTTTTTAATTCCTTAATTAAAGCCAAGACTAATACACACTTTATTGATCCACTTAAGAATTCTATTCCCACCTTTAGGGCACCAAAGAAGAAGAAATAATTATGTATTTTTGTCGAGGTAATTAAACCAGGAAAAATAGAGTCAGCTCAGCTTAAATTTTATTAGGTGCCCAAACAAGGCGTTCCCAAACAAGAATAAACCGATATTTTACGTTAATGTGTCAACCAGAAACGATTTTGTAGTTAAATTTATTATTTAGCTTTTAGAAAATAATGATAATTAAACGGATTATGTAAAAGGACAGCCCTCCTGACCTAAAATGAAACTGGAACGTGAAGTTAAATCGAACTAAGGCATAACGCATTTTTTTTTGTTATTTAATTTTTCTTTTAATTTAAGTAATATTATGTTTTAATAATGCATAATAAAATACAATCAATCATCTACATTTTGACAAATTAATGATGCGAATTAATACTTATGTATCGTACCAACCAACGTTTAAATTTTCAGAGTAGAGAAAATACATCAACCTGCATCCAAAACGTTTTTGACGACTTAAGGATAAAAAGCAGTTTCGCAAAACGCAAATTATTTAAGTTGGCATATTAGTTTCAATATTTGCATTGAGGATTAGATATCCGACCGATTAGAGGTTGCGATTAGAACTTAAAAGGTAAACGGCGTTATTCGCTAAGCGGAGCTTCCCGGACCCCCGCCAAATCATAAATTTAATTTTTGTTTGCATGTTGTTTTTGCATTGAAAAAAAGTTCTTGTCTTTCATCTCCGCATTAAATACATAATGTGCAGTGGCGGCGCAAGATCAAAATTTTATGTGGGCAAGATACATTTTGCGAGGCCCTTTGCTTGCTAGTGGCGTTGCGGAAGCATAATTAGGTGCACAGGAAGTCATATCCGCGAGGCTCTTTCTTCACAAAGGGTATTGTGGAAAAAAATTAAGGACCAAAAACCAACCCTAACCTTTTTGCGAATTTTTGTAATGCAAAATCTATCCACGTCCCCCACGCGCACCACGTCTGTATATGTGTTTTAATCAAACTTGTATTCCAAATAAAATCCATTTTTAATGTTTACTTTAATTACTTTTTATGATGTGCCCTCTAGAATAAGACATCATTGGCTTTAACATTGGGCAAAATACACTTTTCAACCCCGTTATAAATATATTAAGGTGTATATAAAAGTACAATATACCCACAATTGTCCAGTATTCAATCCCCAAGCGATTTCAGCAGTCTAATTTCTCACTCTGGGTAATTGCATTGAAAACGAGGGCATTGTCCCAACAAATAATCAGTAAGTATTTTTATTTATAGACATGTTCTGTATTAATGTGGAAGAGATCTTGGGGGCAAACTTATTTATTTAAAAAATATATTCTTTAAGTAACCTAGCAGATTGGCAGATAAAACCGCTTTGGTGCAGGTCCCACAATAAAGAAAATTAAAAAGAATATATTATTTTTTTTTCTACAAAATTGCTAACCGTTTCCAATTTTTTTTTATAATTTACGTGGTAATGCCATAAATGTGTTTAATCTGTTTTCACAGGAGCACGAAGTATTTTTATAAATGAGAATGTTTGTGACCTAATGGATTTTAAAATTTTCTAGTATGCCATCGGTGGGTATTAAGCAAATGTACTTATAATGTAATATATCTGATAATAAGGCTATACGCACGTTGACATATTTTTTTTTTTATACAGTGTGTCTACGTAAGTTGGCGGCATATAGGAAACTTTTTATTAATAATTTTCCGAAAAGTTATTCTTTTTAAAAAGATTTGCATGGTCCAAAACCTAAAATTCCATCATCAGATATGAAATTGTGCCAGTAAAGTACGAGGTTTGGCCAAAAATGTAATTCTGTACATTTTCAAAAAAGTTTTTGAGTTTTTTTCTGCGAAAATCGAGAAAATGTAAGTTTATACATTAGTGCATTGTACATTCTTCTTGTTTTAATAACAATTAATTTAAAAACCTTTATTTGAAACTGTTCTATGACATTTATAATCATGAAATATAGTGCACTAATGTACAAACCTAAATTTTACCATTATCTCAGAATTTTTTATTTTTTGGAAATTAACTAAATTGCATATTTGGAAGTAATTTTTAATTCTAAACATCTTTTTCTTATAACAATTTGCGATATTAGCAAAAATACAGGTACTTTACTCTTGAGCAAAAATTACATTTTTGGCCAAACCTTGTACATGGCTGACACAATTTGATATCTGATGATTGCATTTTAGGTTTTAGACCATGCAAAACCTTTTATAATGAATAACTTTTTTCCTAAAATTAATAATAAAAGTTTCCCATATGCCGCCAACTTACTTAGACACACTGTATGTATATTTTGCTTATAATATAATAATATATACTGTGTTACAGTGTGTTTGCGTAAGTTCGCGTCATATGGGAAACTTTTTATAATTTATTTTAGGACAAAAAATTATTCTTTATAAAAAGTTCTGCATGGTCCAAAACCTAAGCAGCCATCAGATATTAAATTCGTCTAGTCATCTACGTGGTTTATTTTTTGCAAATATCAACAATTGGTATTAAGAAAATGTTAAGAATTAAAAACACTTTTAATGATGCAATTTTGTTTATTTAAAAAAAAAAAATTTCTGCGGTAATGATGTAAACTTAAGATTTTACATTTTTGCATTGTCAATTGTTTTTGTTTTGAAAATAGAAAATTTTAAAAATTTTAAATGTTCTATGAAATTTATAATTATATTAAAGGTATTGCACTAATATACAGGGTGGTTTTTGTTTAGTTGGGATTGTAGGGCATAAGCTAAACAGTAAGAGATATAAAGAAGAAAATGAAATACGTACCCCTTTTTTTAGTCTTTAGTTTAATGGCTTAATCAGATTCACGCTAACTTAATTGGTGTAGAAGATACAGGATGATTTTTAAAATTTGTCTATTTTATTGTCTTATTACTTGGATATTTATGGAGATAAAAACAAACTTCAAATTTAAAGTTTTATAACTTTCTACGGTGAGTCTAGTGGCGTACCCTAAATAAATATAAATGTTTTATTTTTTCAGATATAACCCAAACTTGCATTTTTTTAAATAGGACACCTTGTATATGAGTGTTTTAAAAAATTGCATTTTTTTGCAATTATAGCAATATAGAAAACATTTTGCACTGTTCTAAACAGCAAAACTAACAAAAGAAAATCGGTTGTCTGCAAAGTCGGGTTACTGACGATAGTTGAACGTGACAACGACATAAGAAAATACTGATGGAATGGTTCGCAATTATCGTTGCTATAAATAATTGACACCACAATTACTTTTCACTGCACTTCAAAATTGATAAAAACATGTAAATGTATTATTGTATAGCAGCGTCCACGCGGACAGCTCACTCACAAGTTGGAGAGAAACAGATGTCAAACGCTGCCGAACGCGGAGGCCGATTGTGCCTCTTTGTCGCTCGTTCCGCGCTCTCGCATGCACTTCAAGCCTTAAATGGAACGCCTGAGAGCGGGGTAACGCCACATGAGTCATGTTTTTGGTGCGTGCAGCCGGCTCTATCGAATTATAAGACGTTGTCATGTCAAAAATAGTTGGTCATGGATTGAATCAATACTCAGTTATTTTTTTAAGGGTATGTATATAAAAAACCCAAGGTAACAAAAATACTCACACATTTATTAACCAAAAAAATAACAACCACAGAAAATAGATTTATTTATAATAGGAAATATACAAATATCTTAAGTACTTAGTAATTTTTTGCGCTGGTGTTATTTATTTACAAAATGTGCTCAAATGCTTTCCAGTTTGTTCGATGCATTTTTTGACTTAGCTTATAACCAAACTAATGGGCATGTAGATGTAAATATTTGGTATAAATAAAATTAAAATATTTTGCTTTAAGTTTTTTTTAATTAGATACCAGGAGAATACTTAATACATATAACGAGTGCCCACGAAATTACTATTAAGCCTGTTATTTTCTTGAAAAATGTTGCACAATTTTGATAATTTGGTGAAACGTATACACCTTTTAAGAAAATATCAGGCTAGATAGTAATCTCGTGGGCACCCGGTATACATTTACATATATCGTCACTAGTTCGAATACAAAATAAATTTAAAAAAAATTGAATAGAATGGAAAGCATTTAAGCACAATTTGTGATTAAACACCACCGCAAAAAAATACTAAGTATTTGAAATAATTGTTTAGTTACTATTATACCTAAATGAATATGTTTTCAGTGTTTGTTATTGTTTTGGTTATTAAATGTTTCATTATTCTTGTTTGATTTGGTTTTTGATATACATACCCTTTAAAAATAAATGAATATTGATTCAGTCCATAAACAATTTTTTTTGTTAATTTTCATGTTTAGAACAATGCAAAATATTAAGTATTATATATCGCTGTAATCGCAAGACAAAAAACAATTTTTTGAGATACTTAGATGGCTAAATTACGTGGGGCATTTTTTCCATATTTTGGATCCCCCTTCCCCCTTGGTAAGATTTTCTTTAACCCTCTTCACCCTATCTAATCTCACGTGAGATTTATGGGCTTAAGTACAAAATCTCAATTTCTCGAACCAAAATTGATTTTGTCCACACAATTTTTTCTTTTTCTACCTACCCAAAAATTACGTAAGATTTTCACAGACCCCTCTCCCCCAACCCTGAGATTTGGTGAGATTTTCCTCGACCCACCCTCCCTAAATTGTCTTACGTAATTTCTGGACGCCCCCTTAGTGGTATTTAGATGTTATTTTATAAAATGCATGTTTATGTTATGTCTCAAAAATTAAAACATTTATAGTTATTTAAGGTACGCCACTGGATTCTACGTAAAATGTCATAAAACTTTTGTATTTGACGTTTTTTCTATCTCCATTTGTGTTCAAGTAATATGACATAATAAAAATCGTCAAATTTTGAGAATCACCCTGTATCTTCTTAATCAATCCAGTTAGCGTGGATCTGACTGCTCCATGAAACTAAACACTAAAAAAAGAACCGGACACGTATCTTAGATTTTTGTATCTCTTACCGTTTGGCCTATACCCTTTAATCCCAACCAATAAAAAAATATTTCTGTTTAAGTTTTTACCATTTTCGTAGCAAAAAGGAGAACATTTTGTGATAAAGTTGTTAAATATATATTACAGGGTGTCCAGTGACTAAACCGACAAACTTTAAGGAGTGATTCTGTAATGAAAAATAAGAAAAAAACTTTATAGGAACATATGTCCTAAACGTCTTAGTTTTTAAACTACGGGGTGTTAAAAATTTAAAGAAATTATAGTTTTTTACTATAACTTCTATACCAAATAAAATATTTAAAAAAAATGGAAAATATCTCCCATATGTATAAGGAGACATTTTTTTAACATAAAAGAGAAAATACGTTTTTACCAGTGTCGTCGATAAGGGGTTTAGGGTAAATATTTAAAAAAAAAATGTACGCCACTTCATTTTTCAAAAACCTAAATCTTTTTGAGTCCCCGTTTAGTTTGAAACCAATTTGATTTCCTAACTTTTTGGTTTAATAAACGGTTTTTGCAAAAAAAAATAAAATCATTTTTGGCACAGTCATTTCGTATTGCTAATATCAAGTTTTACAATAAAAGTAATCTTTGTTATGCTTTGTGCAACTTTCAGATGCCTCTTATTGTAGAAAAAAGCAAAAACAAAAGTATAACTAATAATAAAAAAATAAGTTTTAAATTAGAAAAAATTATTTTTACTAAGATAATTATTGTTTTTTGCGCAGTTTGTTTTAATATTTAATAATTGTAATTTAAATATTACATTGATATTGCCTAAAAAATAATTTAATGTAATGATTTTCCAAGACAAAACCATTTTGCTTTAAACCTAAAAACAGTGTGTCCTAGAATTTACTTTTCATAGATAAACAGCAAAAAAGTATATTGAATTAAATACAATTAAAATATGTTAAGGAGTAAATTTAAGAGATTCTTTATTTTCTATAACCTGACCGACAGCGACGTGACATTACGTGGTATTATAGATTTTCTTGTTACTAAGGATATATTTTATATCATATTTTTTCTTAAATAACTTAAACAAAAGAAAAGTATTGATTTCCCTTAATAACTACTTTACCTGGTCATTCTATTTATAAGCGTGGGAAATAATCTTTGGCATTGTTGCAATAGCTTGAAACATTTAAAAATACAAATTAATGTTTTAATAAAGTTATTTTAAATTTTTAAAATTATTAGCAAGAAAAAAAGTTGTTCTCTAATCTAATATAGGGAAGGTCCGGCAAGCCCCGTGTAGCGGGTAACTTCGCCCATCGTCCTAATTTCTAAACGCAATCTATTATCGTACCGTTATTTATCATTTAGTACAAGAATTACAACTGAAATGCTAACTAAAAATAATAATACTTAAATAAGTTAAATAACTTTATAAAATGACTGACAATGTAAGAAAAAGTGGCCAAGTCAAATCTAATCTACTTTAAAATCTCATACATATTTGGATTTTGTACGAACCTAGGCACACATATCTTTATTAATTTTGCGACTAAGCCTCTCAGCCAAGCATAATTTTAGTATTGAACCTGGTTCACCTATTTTACATTTATGTCTTTGGTGGTATCACATTATTACCAAACTGCCCTTGTAGCTTAGTGACTTATTGTTCAAAAATGGCCCGATACTTCGGTTTTTGAGTAGAAGCAAATGCTTTATACAGTGAATAAAATATGTCAACATTAGTAGATTTTTGAACAGACCCACCTCAAAAAGTCCTGCTGGCATCCCCCACCCCCTCAATGTTGGTTAAGGGATTGATATAGTTTTTTTCTAATATCTTCTAAACGGTAAATGATAATAAACTGATTTTAGTGTCGTTAGATAGAGCACAAAATTCTGCAAAATAGTAATAATTAAAATTGTATTTTTGTTTATTACGTAAGAATCTCCAATATAGAAAAAGTCCGAGGGGAGCATCCACAAGGCATTTTTTACGATATATCTTCCAAACCGTCTACCAAACAAAAAAAATATAAGACACAAAAATTAAGGCCAAACTTTTCCCTATCGAATGGTGTATAACACTATACTATTTTCTTTTAAATTAAAGCTACCAGTGGCGTACAAAAGTAGCACTACACCAGTATAGTACCTAAAAATGTAAATTTTTAATGTTTTACTTTTAATTTTTTTAAATAATTTTTACTTTAGTTTTATTAATTTATAATTATTTCTAATTCTGCATACTAGTAATAATAAATAATCATATTAAAATAGCTTAGTGACTTATTGTTCAAAAATGGCCCGATACTTCGGTTTTTGAGTAGAAGCAAATGCTTTATACAGTGAATAAAATATGTCAACATTAGTAGATTTTTGAACAGACCCACCTCAAAAGTCCTGCTGGCATCCCCCACCCCCTCAATGTTGGTTAAGGGATTGATATAGTTTTTTTCTAATATCTTCTAAACGGTAAATGATAATAAACTGATTTTAGTGTCGTTAGATAGAGCACAAAATTCTGCAAAATAGTAATAATTAAAATTGTATTTTTGTTTATTACGTAAGAATCTCCAATATAGAAAAAGTCCGAGGGGAGCATCCACAAGGCATTTTTTACGATATATCTTCCAAACCGTCTACCAAACAAAAAAATATAAGACACAAAAATTAAGGCCAAACTTTTCCCTATCGAATGGTGTATAACACTATACTATTTTCTTTTAAATTAAAGCTACCAGTGGCGTACAAAAGTAGCACTACACCAGTATAGTACCTAAAAATGTAAATTTTTAATGTTTTACTTTTAATTTTTTTTAAATAATTTTTACTTTAGTTTTATTAATTTATAATTATTTCTAATTCTGCATACTAGTAATAATAAATAATCATATTACACGAAAAAAATTTACCAGTACAAAAATCAAAATCAAGACGTGTGGATTGAGTTTGGTACTGGTAAAAATGTAAGACATATTTCGTGTATCGAAATTGCTAAAAAAATCAATGAAAAAAGTTTAGCCCTTTCTATTTTTCATTCACTAACCGGTTGCGATACCACCTCCTCCTTTTATGGAAAAGGAAAAAAGTGTTGGGAAGCTTGGGAATCTTTTCCGGAAGTTATTTTCATTGATTTATTGCAGCATTCAAAAAACCTTTATCTCGGCAATTAAGTGTGATCTCAAAATTCGTTGTAACCATTTATGATAAACATTCTGATAGTAGCAACATTGATATTTGTCGAATGCAACTTTTTGCCCAAAAAACCGAACGGTTGAGAATTTACCCCCAACAATGAATGTTTTAGCACTTCACATTAATCAATGCATTTATCAAGCAGGATTTGTTTGGGGTAATCTCTGCCAACCAGTGGTTGAACTTCCATGTCCATCTGAATGGGGATGGATTTTAGAGAATACTAAATGGACACCACTGTGGTCCACTTTAAAAAATGAAAAATATCATCTGATACACTATTAAAATGTAAATGTGGCACAAATTGTAAATGTTGTTTAAAAAATTTAAAATGTACCAGGTTATGTTTGTGTGCGGAATGTTGTAATTAGGTATTTTAGGTTGTGTAATAATGTGTTTTTATTGATGTTATATACAGTGTGTCCCAGGATAGATGTTACAAGAGGACAAATGGAACAAAAATTTTTAAATTTTAAAACGAAATTTTGGGCGACCGGTCGCATGGTCCAAAACTAATAAATACAAAACTTTACTTCAATTGGTATTAAACAGGGCGAGTTAAAAATTGACAAAAATATTTTTTTTACTTAACGTGTTTAACTTTAAATTTTGACATAAAATTTAGATCTCTACAACATTTACCTATACAATTTTGTCCTATTTTTAAAAATAAAGGTACTTTATCCTTGGTCATTTTCATATTTTAGTTATAACTTGTCCTGTATATTACCAATTGAAATCAAATTTTCTATTTATGAGTTTTGGACCATGCGACCAGTTTCCCAAAATGACGATTAAATATTCCAAAAATTTTAGTAAATTCTCTTGTAACACCTATCATGGGACACACTGTATAAGCCATATTTGTTGTTATCTTTATAATAAAAAGTTATTATAATACTGTTGTTATTTATTTAAAAATATGATGAATCAAATTATAAAACAAAAGAAATAAGGAAATAAAATGTAAAGTATAATTATTAATTAATAAATCTAAAGTGAAAAATAACTTATTTAAAATTTAAGAATAACATTAAATATTTCGATTTCTAGGTACTTTATTGGTGTAGTACTAATTTGGTACGCCACTGGTAGCTTTATTTTAAAAGATAATAGTCTAAATGATAACTTTGTGGTCTGTCGTTTATGTTGTTTATTTTTTTCTTAATGGTTTGAAAGATATATGGTAAAAAGTGCCGTATGGATACTCCCCTTCGACTTTTTTTGTTGCAGAGTCTTACCAAAAAACAAAAATATTATTTTTAATATTACTATTATGCGCAATAACGTAATATTACCAATTAATATAACTAAAGTGAGAAATATACTGAAAAAAATAAAATAAAAGTATGACATTAAAAATTTCAATTTTTAACTACCTACTGTACTGGTGTAGTGCTACTTTTGTACGCCACTGGTAGCTTTAATTTAAAAGAAAGTAGTATAGTGTTATACACCATTCGATAGGGAAAAGTTTGGCCTTAATTTTTTGTGTCTTATATTTTTTTGTTTGGTAGACGGTTTGGAAGATATATCGTAAAAAATGCCTCGTAGATGCTCCCCTCCAACTTTATCTATATTGGAGATTCTTACGTAATAAACAAAAATACAATTTAATTAACGACACTAAAATCAGTTTATTATCATTTACCGTTTAGAAGATATTAGAAAAAAACTATATAAATCCCTTAACCAACTTTGAGGGGGTGGGGGGTGCCAGCAGGACTTTTGAGGTGGGTCTGTTCAAAAATCTACTAATGTTGACATACTTTATTCACTGTATAAAGCATTTGCTTCTACTCAAAAACCGAAGTATCGGACCTTTAAGTCACTAAGCTATTGCAATAACGCTATGCTTTCCTTGGCAATTTAAGAGTTATTAATAGTGGATTTGAAAAATTGAAAACCAACATCAGAACGGTTATTCGTAAGCGTTGCATGTCATACAACGTCGTAAGATACCGCCTCAAATAAATATGTACTGTAAAAAAACATGGTTGTCGAACATATAACCTCCTCTTCTTCTTGAAGTCAGTTAAAAATATGTACTGTTTAAAAATTGAATGTGGTTTTTTGTTTTAGAATTATCGATTTAAAGATGTCTTCTGATCAAGCTATAGATATTTATTATTTTCCACCAAGTGCACCATCTAGAGCCGTACTTATGTTGGTAAAAGTACTTGGACTAAAGCATAATATCAAAATAACTAATATTACAATTGGAGAACACCTAAAACCAGAGTTTTTAAAGGTAAAGTAAAAACAAGCAAAATAAAACCTATTTTTATTTATTTAAAAATTATTTTTTACCGGCTTTTTTAAAAGTGTTTTTTCTTAAAACATTTTTAGTTTTTAAGATAAAGCATTAAAAATTCGTATATGGATATTTAACATAAATATTTTTCGTTCGTTTATTTGTTTTACTTGTGCTTTAGCGAAAATTACTGCTACTTTTAAAATTTAAATGGCACCACCGGTAAGTTTTATCCTATTTTGATAGTATATGACATTCTGAATGCAATGACACCTCTCATGTCATTTTTTGGCACGTTTAAAAAGGTACAAAATACATAAATTTAAATATAAATATATTTAATTTTAAAAATCTAAATAGTTCTATAAATATGTAGTAATTTATATTAAAAATAAAGTGATGGAAAAATACACTTTATTTTATTGAATTATTTCAGGCTTTTCCATTAGGTCGTTTTTTAAAATGTTTTAATATTTTTATTAATAAGGACTTTATTTAGGGCCAATTGCTGAGGTATCATTTTCATGTAACCTTTTACACTCCACCTGAAGAGGCCACTAATTTTCCCCCTTACTCTTTTCTTTAATTCAAGGCATCTAGTTGTCGCCAAACCTCTTAATATAAAGGGGTAATAGTAATATACTGCCTCTTACTTTACTTAAGACACACACAAAGTGCTTTAGCACTTTAAGCTTTCGAGGATAGTCTTGAGATGAAACTAAATGTATTCTTAATTTTTTAAGAATATGTTTTGCTTTACGCACATTTTTTAATTCATTTTTTGCATTTAATTTTTTATTTTTTAGATGAATCCACTTCATACTATTCCAGTAATAAATGACAAAGGATTTATACTATACGACAGGTAATAACTTGTTACATAAAATCGAAGCACAGAGGTTTAGGTACTAATTTCTAAAGGTTTTTAATCGATTAGGTATCACAGCCACAAAAAGAAATTCCAGCTCTTAAAAACAAACCACTCGAACTATAGGGTTGGTTTGACCCCATCAGGTCACGGTCAAGTTTATATTAAGTCAAAGTTCAACAAAACAGTATTTTTGGGGTCAATGAGTCCGAATCATTGGTCAATTTGACCCCATCAGGTCATGGTCAAGATCATTTTAAGGTCAATCATCAAAGTTTATCAAAACTAGACCACACCTGTAAGTTCAAAACATATTGTTTTGAAAATGCTTTGTTTTCCAGATGTTTAATTTTTATTTTTGTTTTTCATATATTTATCTCTATTCAAACTTTA
The DNA here is from genome assembly GCA_014170235.1 of Listronotus bonariensis. NCBI lineage: Eukaryota > Metazoa > Arthropoda > Insecta > Coleoptera > Curculionidae > Listronotus > Listronotus bonariensis. Next base: position 20,016 of record JACEGR010007148.1, on the reverse strand, counting down.
TAAAATTTAGTAGTTTTATTTGCCGAATTAAAGGGCGTATCAAAATCAAATTTGAATAATTTTAGTAGCGTAGCTACAGTTGCTGAGGCCCAAGGCGGAAAGGAAAGTGTGAGCTCCTTTGTAGTATTTTAGTAATTAACTAAACGAGGCCCTTCAACCATAACATAATATAGATTTAATACGAGGCTTTTCCAGCATTGGGACCCTCTTTTTGTATTCTACACCACCAAGATGTACTTTTGTACGATACCTTCATATTTTTTTCTATAAGATACCCCTTTTTCGGGGCTCCTTCGCCCCTTCTAACTGGAGGCCCGGGGAGTACCGCCCCACATCACTACGCTAATGATAGAACTTACTAAACCAGTAGCGTTTTGAGCCATACCATAACCAATATTTCTGACAAAATAATATAAGCCCCTGGATTTGTAGGAGTTTGATATTTTTCTTTTTAATTTTGCAAGCAAAAAACTTTTTTTCCGTGACGGAAAAAAATTTGACATTGTGTCTGTTAACAAATACTAAGTAACTTTTCATAAAATAACTTTTTTCCCGTGGGAAAAAAGTGGGTTATTTTTTTCCGGACATACATACACGTAAGTAAAGGAAAATATTTAATTTTACAATAATTATACAGAACTTTCAATAGGTCAAAATACAAAATTACATTGACAGATACTAAATAATTTCCCTAATGGTTTCCATAGCAATGCGAGGTTTAATTGTGTTTTAAATATACCAGTCGACCAGTTTATAACTTCAAATTTTACATGACTAATTTTCTGACTTTAATATTATATATTTCACTCACTCACTCAAATCTACAACGACGGCCCAATCCCAGAAAACTTAAGTTTAGCAGAAGATGGCCGCGAAAGCCTAACACAGTATACTAAAATCTACAACTTTTTTTCCTTCTGTAATAAATAACTAATTTTGAGCTCTTCGACGTTTTTTTTGTATTCTGTTTAGTTTTCAGGAAATAAAATAAAATAAGTAGTTATTTATAAAATAATAATAAAAATTCTTTCCAAAATAAAATGTTTCCAATGTTTTTGTGTAGTCCAGGGGTATTTATAAAGATTTTTTTTATCTCAAGAACTGAAGAAAAAAATCAATTAAATGCTTTAAAGCTGTATTTTTACTTGCTTATTCCAATTAGAATATAAAATTTAAGAACTTTTAATTAAGTAACTGCTGGTTGGCCCCTAATGCTACAAAGAATATAGCCAAATTTTTGAGACGCGACCAAGGGATCAGTTCACGTCTGGCAGTATCGTTAAGAACTTACCTAATTTTTTTATTAAACATTTTTATTCCGGAGTATATAATATTATTTTGTTTAAATACTGCCCAAACTTAAAGGGAAAAATTTAAGATAATAATTAAAAACCAATTTTTTAAAAAGTTTTACACCCTCTTGGTATCTGGGAAAAAATTGATACATTTCCGTACCCATATTTATATTAATTGTTTACATATTTTCAGTTGTAGAATCAGCCCTTAAATTTTCTTTACAACATTCTGTAACTCCTTGCATATGGTCCCATGTCTCACTTTTTCGATAGAAAAAAAATCCCATTTTTGCGTCTGTTACGAGGAAAAATAATTAAATTCAATAAAAAGTTTATATATTATACAGGGTTTCCAAGAATATGTGGGCAATCTCTCGGATTTATATAAAACACGTAAAAATAATGTGACCCTATATTTTTTTCTAAAGCCCCCTCTTTACAGAGATATCTGCCCTTAAAGGACACCGCTAGAAATCGGTTTTTCTTAAATAACTTTTAAAATACTTGGTGTAATGAAATAATTTTTTAATATGATAAATACAACTACGGAATCTTTAAAATAATATCCTTGCAAAACATTTGCCTTCATTAGTTCGCCAGGGGCGGACTTACCCTTACACAATAGCGATACAATTTCTTACACCCTGTATAATAAAGAAACGAAAAAGGTACTTCTGTGAGATGTTGATAAATTTAAGTGTTTTAAAAAAACAAGTTTTTGTTTAGTTGGGTCATCTAAAATCAATAGGTTATTCTGTTAAAAATGGTACTAAAAACTCATAAAAAAGTTTTTTTTTAATTTGTACGAAACTAAAATATAATGTTGCAGCATTGTAAAAGGTCCCATGATCTTTGATAATTAAAGTTTGGAAATGCATAAAATCAGAGGGAGTTTATGTCGAACCGATAAACGAAATTATTAAATACCACCCTATTTAATCAAAATGTTGTTTTTCTCAAAAACGCTTTACTTTATCAATTTAGCTAAGGGTTTAAGGTATTAAAAAACAATATTCTTATTCCTTTATTAAACAGGCTGTAAAAATAATTAGTACTATTGGGTAATGGCTAGTCCGCCCCTGGCAAACTAGGAAAGGCAAATGTTTTACAATGATACCATTTTAAGGAGTCTTAACTGGTATTTATCATATTAAAAAATTATTTTAGTATACCAAGTGAAATAAAAGTTATTTAAGGAAAACCGATTTTCAGTGGCATCCTTTAAGGATACATATTATTATCTTTGTAAAGAAGGACTTTTGAAAAAATATATATAAACATTATTTTGATGTGCTCTATATGAATCCGAGAGATTGCCTACATATTCTTGGACACCCTGTATATTGTAATGTAACTATTTTTTAGCCACGCAATAATGAAATACCTTGTTGACGAATATGCAACAGATGATACTTTATTTCCGAGGGATCCCAAAAGGGCGCTATCGTTACACAAAGGTGTTTTTTCAGCGCTTGTTACTTGTTTCCGAAATTTGCAGAATATCACGTAAGCAAGTTAAAAAAACTAAATGGGCATGTTCGTAGCAAAATCGCAAGATATTCAAAGCCAATTGGTATTTTTATTTGGTCAGGTGACCGGTTTCCTACTGGTTACCCGACGTACATATTTGTAAAATCTATTTTTCTACGAACAGGCCTAATCTAATAGCTGTATGACTTAAAACTTAAATTTTTAAGATTGTTAAAAAGAAAATTAATAAGAAGTATACAGGCTGAGTCGGGAAAAACGCACCAAAGTCTTAACTCTCAAATTTAATAAAACAAAAGTTCTTATCGTATTCTTATTTGATTTTAAATTTCAGGTACTTAAAATATTTTAAGTAGTTTTTTGCGTTTTATCGCAAATGCTTCATGTACAGAATTTTCAAGTCTATTCTAGTAAAGGTCAATTTTCACTATATGTCTCGTTTACCGTCCCATTTCTTTTGCATATAATTTTTAAACACGCAATACATGTAGTGACATCCTTAAGTCCGTCGCCCTTTTTCTAACTTCTGAACCGTTTGGCATATATTTATAAAATGGACTAATAATTTATGACCAAGGTTTGCATTTTTTGACAAATCAATGACAGCTCGAAATGACAGCTTGGCGCCATATTGCAAAAATAAGTAAATGTAAAGAGACGTCGGCGTCGCGTCGTGTGACACATTATTTTAGAGCTTCTGATGAGTATTTTATAAACCTAGAATATTGAGTAAGTTATTTGGATGCAAAATATATTCAAAAGTAATAAAGTTAGATGTTAATGTCGTATTTTCTTAAAGCTCTTTTAAAGATCTTTTAATAGTGATATAATGTACAGGATGTATCATTAAAAAATATATGCTTCTTGTCCAACCTAATATTACCATTAAAAAGAACTTAAAAAGAGCTTTAAGAAAATACCATTTATACAGGCTGAGTTTTATTTCGATGTTTACTACGGGGATCTCGGAAGCCGCTGCAGGAACAGAGACGGTTAAATGAGGAAATAATAATTGTAGTTTTTAGAGCTTACTTTAAATAACTATTTGTTTTGTCCAAAAAGTTGTGGCTTCATTGCCGAAATAAAAAAAAACATAGTTGGCTATGACATTTTTAAAAAGGCTTTTTTATTACCCTTTTAATAATGTATAACAAGATATATTTTATCTTCAAGACTTCAAGGGTAAACTACCTTTATTTCTAATTTTTAAGTAAAATGTCATAAAAAAATTGTTTAAATTAATGTTTGTAATTAATAAAAACAATAATACAAAATTTTATAAAACTCCATAATTTGTAGAAAACACCTTGATCACGTTCTTTTACAGCTAAAAATTTGTGTTGTCTAGAAATTTAAAGAAAGCAGGTATTTGACAAGCAAATTATAAGAGGCTTTAGTCATTTTATAATAAAAATTTAAAGTAATAAATTTTTGATAGCTCCAAAATCAATTTATTAAAACTTTTTAATACCCCTGTAACATTATTTAAGTCATTCAAAATGCCATTCAAAATAAGTTTTTTAAATGATGTTTTGCTTAAAGATAAAAGATAAAGGTAGTTTACTTTTGGAGAAAAATTATGTTTTTTAGTTTTGTCGCGAACCCTGTTTACAAAATCAACATTTTCTTTTCGTGACTGCTATTTTTTTAACAAGCAAAAATTTTACAAAGAATGACTTCCTCGAAAAATTAAATTTTTGGTCTGTTTGTCCTCCTGTCGCCAGACATACTGTAGATAACACAGCCCTACAAAAAAATGAAAGTTTATATACAAGAATCAGACGCGCTTAATAATGGCCCTACACGTCTGGCCTCTATAGGCCCTGAAATATGGTCTCCGGGATAAGGCGGAGGTGCTTTCTGCAGCCAAAGCCGGATTTGTGCTAGACAGGTTTACGGCTTACGAATAAAATTTAAAAGTTTATTTAATATTTTAAGAAAATTAAAACTTTTATACATTATGAAGAACAATTCTGCTCTTCAATAATATAATAAAAGTTATTATTGCTTTAAAAGAAATAAAATAATGAAATATTTAATATTAAGTTACTTACAATACAACAAAGGTTCATTGGCACTCTGGTTGAAATCATTTTTATGCATCAAAATAAAATCTTAACAAGACGCCAGACGAGAACTGGGCCAATGTTTGTGTCTCAAAAATGTGGTAAATAGTTTACCAAAATCTGGCAAACAGTTTACCTAAAAACTTATAAACTTGTTAGAAAACTGAAAAAAATTAAAAATGAAATGTCTGATGGACATTTTAGAGTTTGACATTACTTTTGAAAAATTAACTGGTAAAAGATACACCTATTAGGTATCTTAACCAGATAAAAAGAATAGTAAAAATGTTTAGCCATATAATAAAGTATTTTATGTTTTATTTGTTTTCTGGGAGATTAAATTTAAACAAAATATTATTTGGCTTTTCTCCAGAATAAAATTTAAAAGTTTATTTAATATTTTAAGAAAATTAAAACTTTTATACATTATGAAGAACAATTCTGCTCTTCAATAATATAATAAAAGTTATTATTGCTTTAAAAGAAATAAAATAATGAAATATTCAATATTAAGTTACTTACAATACAACAAAGGTTCATTGGCACTCGGTTGAAATCATTTTTATGCATCAAAATAAAATCTTAACAAGACGCCAGACGAGAACTGGGCCAATGTTTGTGTCTCAAAAATGTGGTAAATAGTTTACCAAAAATCTGGTAAACAGTTTACCTAAAAACTTATAAACTTGTTAGAAAACTGAAAAAAATTAAAAATGAAATGTCTGATGGACATTTTAGAGTTTGACATTACTTTGAAAAATTAACTGGTAAAAGATACACCTATTAGGTATCTTAACCAGATAAAAAGAATAGTAAAAATGTTTAGCCATATAATAAAGCATTTTATGTTTTATTTGTTTTCTGGGAGATTAAATTTAAACAAAATATTATTTGGCTTTTCTCCAGAATAAAATTTAAAAGTTTATTTAATATTTTAAGAAAATTAAAACTTTTATACATTATGAAGAACAATTCTGCTCTTCAATATATATAAATAGTTATTATTGCTTTAAAAGAAATAAAATAATGAAATATTCAATATTAAGTTACTTACAACACAACAAAGGTTCATTGGCACTGAAGTTGAAATCATTTTTATGCATCAAAATAAAATCTTGGCATCCGCCATTAAAATGTGGTAAATAATAGTAAAATTCTGGTAAAACAGTTTACCTAAAAACTATAAACTTGTTAGAAAACTGAAAAAATTAAATGAAATGTTGGACATTTGTATTTGACATTACTTTTGAAATAACTGGTAAAGATACACCTATTAGGTATCTTAACCAGATAAAATAATAGTAAAATAATATATAATAAAGTATTTATGTTTTATTTTCGGGAGATTTTTAAACAAAATAATATTTGCTTTTCCAGAATAAATTTAAAAGTTTATTAATATTTTAAGAAAATTAAAACTTTATACATTATGAAGAATAACTCTGCTTCAATAATATAATAAAAGTTATTATTGCTTTAAAAGAAATAAAATAATGAAATATCTTTTACCATATCAGCAACAAAAGTTATTATACTGGTTGAAATCATTTGTATCAAAAATAAAATCTGAACACAGACGAGAACTGGGCCATTGTTTGCGTCTCAAAATGTGGCAAATAGTTTAAGAAAATTGGTAAAACAGTTTACCTTAAAATTTAAACTTGTTAGAAAACTGAAAAATTAAAGAAATGGTCTGATGGACATTTTAGAGCTTGACATTGCTTTTTGAAAATAACTGGTGAAATACATCTATTAGGTATCTTTAACCAGATAAAATAATAGTAAAATAGCCATATAATAAAGTATTTTATGTTTTATTTGTTTTCTGGGAGATTGAATTTAAACAAAATATTATTTGGCTTTTCTCCAAAATAAATTTTAAGTTTATTTAATATTTTAAGAAAATTAAAATTTCTTTATGTAAGAAGAATACTTTCGTCTTCAATAATATAATAAAGTTATTATTGCTTAAAAGCAATATTAAATAATGAAATATTTAATATTAGTTTACAATAATAGCCATTGGCACTCGGAAGTCATTTTATGCATCAAAATAAAATCTTAACAACACTATTTACCAATGAACCTTGTTGTATTGTAAGTAACTTAATATTGAATATTTCATTATTTTATTTCTTTTAAAGCAATAATAACTTTTATTATATTATTGAAGAGCAGAATTGTTCTTCATAATGTATAAAAGTTTTAATTTTCTTAAAATATTAAATAAACTTTTAAATTTTATTCTGGAGAAAAGCCAAATAATATTTTGTTTAAATTTAATCTCCCAGAAAACAAATAAAACATAAAATAATTTATTATATGGCTAAACATTTTACTATTATTTTTATCTGGTTAAGATACCTAATAGGTGTATCTTTACCAGTTATTTTTTCAAAAGTAATGTCAAACTCAAAATGTCCATCAGACACATTTCTCATTTTTAATTTTTTTCAGTTTTTCTAACAAGAGTTTACTTAAGTTTTGCCAGGTAAACTGGTATTTTACCAGATTTTTGGTAAACTATTTACTCACATTTTTGAGACGCCACACATTGGCCCAGTTACTCGTCACATGCAGATTGCCTTGCCAAGATTTTATTTTGATGCATAAGAAAATGGGTTTCAACCAGAGTGCCAAATGAACCTTTGTTCCGTATTGTAAGTAACTTAATAATATTGAATATTTCATTATTTTATTTCTTTACAAAGCAATAATAACTTTATTATATTATTGACAGAGCAGAATTAGTTCTTCATAATGTATAAAAGTTTTAATTTTCTTAAAATATTAAATAAACTTTTAAATTTTATTCTGAGAAATGCCAAATAATATTTTTGTTTAAATTTAATCTCCCGGAAAACAAATAAAACATAAAATACTTTATTATAGTAAACATTTTTACTATCTTTTGATCTGGTTAAGATACCTAATAGGTGTATCTTTACCAGTTAATTTTTCAAAAGTAATGTCAAACTCTAAAATGTCCATCAGACATTTCATTTTTAATTTTTTTCAGCTTTCTAACAAGTTTATAAGTTTTTAGGTAAACTGTTTACCACATTTCTTTGGCAAACCATTTACCACATTTTTGAGACGCAACACATTGGCCCAGTTCTCGTCTGGCGTCTTGTTAAGATTTTATTTTGATTGCATAAAATGTGATTGTCAACCGAGTGCCAATGAACCTTGTTGTATTGTAAGTAACTTAATATTGAATATTTCATTATTTTATTTCTTTTAAAGCAATAATAACTTTTATTATATTATTGAAGAGCAGAGTTCTTCATAATGTATAAAAGTTTTAATTTTCTTAAAATATTAAATAAACTTTTAAATTTTATTCGTTCTACTGAAATTTACTAAAAGAGCTATTTTTGTGAATTTAATTTCCTTTAGGAATACGAATTGATTGAAGGTTCAGGATTTACTGATTTCGAGATTTTGTTAAAAAATGCAACAATTGTTGAAAAATCAATAGTTTTAACGATGTACGTCTTAATGGTAATATTATGGGTTGAAAATATTAGGATATTTTTCCTTTGTCGTCATAAACAATATTGTTTTAAGTACCGTTAGATGCAAAAATTGCCCCAGTTGCTCGTTTTATGTAATAATGATTATCGAAATTTTTAAGTAGTTTGCGTCTACAAGGTTACGCAAACATTCACGTCAAAAATACACTTTTATAGTAATCTTTGCAACAACAAATTATTTAAGGTGCCAACGTTATTTCACGGTCAACTGCCAACTAATGAATCTAAAGAAAACTTAGAAGAAGTAATGCAACATTTAAACAACTTTTGGAAAACCAAATGTACATGGCTGGAGAGAACATGACGGTGGCTGATTTTCCTATTATTTCACTGAATTTCAACCATGGACGTAAGTTTCTATGTAAAGAGTTTTTTTATTATTTTATCTTACGGGTACATTAAGTCTACAAACAAATAGAAAACTTTTTTATTTGATGTATCACAATGTTTTTTTCATCATAAAAGCTGATTCACGGCCCTAAACTATATTTTATAAAACTGAAATCTAATATATTTTTTTTATTTTTTGTTTTTATCTTTGAACAATCCACGAAGGTTGAAGGCCTAAGTACTAAGCGTACCGTGGTTCTCTTAAGCAAGGTAAGAGGAAGTTTTTTAAAATGGAAAAAAACTTGAAGATTTGGGGGAGAAAGAAAGACCTCCGCTGGCACCAGGTTTCACATTCTAAAGACTTTAGGGATATAAGAACGAACAAAGTGGGAAGTTAGGGGCCTGTCTAGTTAAACCGTATAGGGATGCATACGTGCGGCACTACGAGTTCCTCTGGTTTGAGTTGCAAGTGGAAGGACTATACTGGATAATTCTTTGGAGCAGAAGCCGTAAAAGTATCTATAAAAGGGCAATAGATCTCCTACGTCCCGACGATGGTCAAAGAATGTAATTCTTTTAGTAATTAAGGATCATCATTAAGACGAACAGTTCTTGTTTGAATGGAATCAAGAATGCTGAGGGTTGTGGGAGACGGCATTTCCCAGACATGAGAGATTAGGGATACATACAAGGTGTATAAAATAGAATGGGAAAAATACTTTTAGCTCGGAAAAAAATTCAAGCTTTTTTAAAGCTGCAGTGGCTATGAATACAATGTGTTTTTTGTCAGTGGAGGATATTCTCAAATGTGATGCCCACAAGGTTAAATATTTCCTTGTTCTGCAAAATCTGGCCACTCATAAGCAAAGGGTAAGTGTTTTATGACTTTTTTCGCGACAAGGATCAATATTGTGTTTTATATGCATTAAATTAAACGAGATTTTTGGTGCCTCAATCCAATATCAAATGGAGATCCTGTAAAAGCGATATCTGCATCGCCGTTCGTTTGCTTTCCAAGTCGGACCAAGAGATTGGTTTGAGAATGTAAAAACTGAAGTGAAGGGTAGTATTGTCAGTCGTCAGCAAAACTATGTGAAAGAAAAAGGTCGTTGATGTAAAAAAAAACAAAGTTGGTGCCTGTACTAAACCGTAAGGCACTCTAGCATTAATTTCGTGAAAGCTTGAGTGGCCATCCACAATGACTGATATATGTCGATTAGAAAGATAACTAGAAAGCCAAAAGCAGAGTTTAGTTGGCAAACCGTAGGGGAGATATTGATGGAACACAACGTTTCGGTTGGTATGTATCTTCAATCGTTCTTTATGAATAACTAAAAACCACTCTTAACAACTTCTACCTATACAGTTTATTTCTTTAATGTATCCTCCTTTTAATTTTTTAAACGGATCAATTTCAAAAATTTAAATTTTGGAATATGAAATTGATGCTTTTATATCATAACCTTTATCACCGAAATTATCGTTGCTATGAACAATTGACACCACATTCGCTTTTCACTGCACGCTCACTTAAGTAGGAGAGAAATAAATGTCGAACGCTGTCGAACACGGTGATTGTGCCTCTTTGACGCTCGGTCCGCGCTCTCGCATGCACTTCAAGCCTTAAATGGAACGTGCGAGGTAATGGCGCATGAGTCATGTTTTTGGTGCGTGCAGCCGGGTCCATCGAATTATAAGACGTTGTCACGTCAAAAATATCGAAATCGGACCCATTTCTGAGGACATTAAGCGAGGAAGTCTTCATTGACGCGAAGTAAATTGGAAAAGTATGTTAATTTTTCAGTTTTTAAATAGGAGGTTCTTTTTCAAAATTGTGACATAACTTTTATTTTTAAACAAGTTTTCCAAATAATATTTTGATTTAGATTTAATCTCTTAGGCTAAGTTTTTAAAGAATCCCGCTTAATCCTTATGGAAAGTAGCTTTCGATTAATTTTTGTAATGTTGTAGGTCTCGATGCCCTGATTAAATGTTCTTATAGGGCACAATGTCGATCGCCTCTAATTTTAGAGTTATAGAGCCTTAAAGTTGAATATTAGCTAAGTTGAGATTTCGAGAACCTCCTATGTAAATACTTACAGCTTTAAGCTTTACATAGCTTATAATAGTAGTTTTGGTTTTGAGCTGTATACGTTTTATCAAGTTAATAAAACTAATCCCTTTATTTGCTGAAATAAAAAATAATGTAACTAAGATACCATAGTAAATGGACACTGCAAGACCACCTTGTTTTATTTCTACCCTGTATATATTGACGTTATCAAAGTGTGTTTATATCTTTGATCTTAGTCTGCACACTCTTGGTGCCAAAAGTTAACGAAATCTAACCGTTTCTTTTTTCTTATACTCAAAAATGCAATTTTTTGAGTTTGTGTATATTAAGCCACCTAATAAAAAATTTATATATTCCGACGCCACTGCCATAAGCAATATTCTATACAAAATATTTTCATATATACTATTCTATATTATAGCCTATATTTATGCATTAAAAGCTAATTTGGGAAAGCTGTAGTAAGACAGAAAATAAATTAAAATCATACAAGGTACTTGAAATTTTAACCTAGCAAATATCCAACTTTGAGTCTCTATAACTCTAAAACTAGAAGCGATCGGACATTGTGCCTATGAGAATATTTATTCAGAGCATCGAGATCTACAACATAACAAATTAAAAAAAAATTAACCGAAAGTCACTTTCCAGAAGGTTTGACCGAGATCCTTTGCATCTACCTCCTATCGCTAGGTTAAATTTGGTTTGTAAGTTTAGGCATATGCAGCGATTATTATCAAGAATAAGATTTAAAAAAAAAATAAATAAAAAAGTTTTCCATATAGTTTATCAATTATGCCGGTCACTGTTTAACATTTTAGGCTGCGGGTTCGCAAGATATAAGCCAATATCCCAATATATTTATGTGGTACCAAAGGACCAAAAAAGCACTGGCAAGTCATGGTTATGAAGAAGTAATGCAGACAGGCGCAAATATGTTTGGTCAGATGTATAAGAATAAGTTGGCCAGTGCAGAATAATAAGCATATTTTAAATAAAGTTTTTTTATCGAATTTAATTAGCTAGAATTAGTGCCCTTTAAATTAAAACTTTCAACGTTTTCTTTGAAACTAACAAAAGCGCTACCTATTTGTTTTTAGCAAATTAAGCAATTTAGGCTACGATGCGGAATTGCTAAAAAAACGCAGTAAAAAGGGTTTTGAGATATTAAAAATAACTTCAAATATTTTTTTCGTATCAGTATTTCGCAATATTGACTTCTAATTATAATTAACAAAATCAGTGGCGCAGGACCGTTATTAAATACCTATATATTCAATAATTGATTATTATTTCAAACTTTTAAAAAAGTTAAATGCTTTTTTTTAAAGTATACTTTTTATTCAAGAATAGTGTTGTTAGTTCCTAATCTACGTATAATAGGTGATTAAAACATACTTGTACAAAATTCTAAAACTGTCTCCTAACGTTCCGTCCCGTATAAATACTTTACTTTCTTAAACATGGTTAACTAATTCCAAGGATGATAAATTAACACAGTGGCGCTACATTTTTGTCGCCCGTGGGCTATTCATTTTGCCGCCTCTGTTTGTATTTTCTTAACACCCTGTATATCTGTTTACTTAAAATATTCCACATGCACATTTTGCTGCATACCATCCCAATTGTTCTGTTGGGTATTGTTCAACTTAAAAGAGAAACCTGGAGCCGCCATCTGAGTACCAATTTTAAATATTAATAAGAACTGGTCGGGGTTGCCAAACGACCATAAAATATTCAAATATAGGAAACTTACATCATTATCATTATACAGGCTAGTTGAGTTGCACAATAGTAAATAAAAAAAAACAATAAAAACTATTATTTGACCCATTGAACAGTCACTAATTCTATTCTGTTAAATGTGATAAAACTTTTAGATTCGATAAGTGTATAATGTATCTATAGAAAATATGTATGTATGGTATAGTCTATCCAAGTTACATTTTAAAGTTGGCAATGCGAATATTTCTATATGAGTAAATTTCGTTTTTTAGACAAAGGTGGACTGCCTAAGAATCTAGGATGGTAATAAAGAAAGTTTTAAAATTTAAAAATCTTTTAAAGCTAAGTGTTTAACCAAACTTTTCTATTTGAACTTGTCATTTTTGTCAAGCCACAGAAAAACATCAGTCCATCATTGGGTGACAAATGTTAATTGGCAGATTCTTGGGACTTTTGTTTTTTTATTTAAGTAGCTGATTCTAAGTTAACCATTCGAAAAATATTAGCTTGGATTAACTATAGCCTTGTCGGGTATATTGTTAAGTTTTAATGATGTTAACATATAATAAATATTTGTTGCTACAAATTATGTGCAGTTACATTTTTTAATAGTATAGTTTAAAATACAAAACAAAAACAAAAAACTTAAAAAGACGAAAGAATACATGTCCATGCATGGGATTCTTGACTCATTTCACTTGAATCACTCACATGAAAGAACGGCTATTACAAAACAAAAATAAGAAAAATAGGTTTAAATAAAGGGTAAAAGTAAAATCTAACGTTTCAGACCAGCTGTACGGCAGCCAGCAGACCCATACTATTTCTCATGAGGCGCGAGGTCGTCATACCAGAGCCGTTAACCTAGGAAACGTATTACCGATTTACGACTAGACCTTCTGACTTCTGAGTTCATGCGATATAGAGGATATTGTAAGGTGGTTTCCCTTAGCTCATGCCAATGCGGGCGGATCACCGGAGAACCAAGACCCAATCTTGGAATCTAACACCACCGTCGGGGTGCCTCATGGTCCTATGGATCAAGGCCATAGGTTATCTTCATTGAGGGAGATCCGACGGTTGTATAAGGTGCCCATGGTCGCTCTTGGCTATGGGACCAAACAATACCCCCTGGCAGTAACCTACCTGATTTGTGTTATACTACACTCCTCAGATAGGCTAATCGTGACTGCGCCACTATACTGTGATTGCGCCACTCTGCCTGGACCGTGTTTCGCCTGCCTCGGTGACTGATGGTTTGTCACCCATCGGCTCATCAGGGATCCTACACGGTAACGTAAAAATAATGTCGGCCTGCTGACTCCCATACATCTCCTCGGTAATGTGCACGAGAAATAGTGTGGGTCTGCAGGCTGCCGTACAGCTGGTCTGCAACGTGAGAGTAGAGCATAGTCATTCGTTCGAGTCGTAGATCAGATCCGACAGAGCGAGGGCCCACAAGTTGGGGGTTGCTTATTTCCTGGCTGTGCCATAGTGGAACTTATTCACTACTCTACTGGAGTAAAATCTAAAATACACACGAGGTAACGCTTACAGAAACTTTAAGATGTGATTATTTACCGAAAAAAATTTAAACTGATTTTGAAAAGGTTATTTAAGAACACTTTAAGTCATTCATTCAAGAAAATTGGAATTCCACAAAACGGTAAAAATTGCATTTTGTTTTTTTTTATGAGTAAGAACAATTTAAAATTTTCCAAGAAAATATCAGAGAAGCATTTTAGTTGAGTACAGATGTGCTTGGCGATAGTTGTAGCCGATGTGCTTATGGTTATTTTGGGTTTTTACCAACTTCAAAAAAGAGGAGGTTTTCAATTCGCCTGTATGTTATTTTTTTTTTTGTATGTTACGCGATTACTTCGTCAATTGTGGAACAATTTATTCTTTTTTAATTGAAAGAGTGGACTTCCGCGGTGATCCCATAAAAACTAAGTCATAGGATCGCGAAAGAGAATTGTACCAGATCAGGGGCGGTCATAGAGGGGGCATGGGGGCCATGCCCCTCCCTTTGATGCCACATTCTTTGTATTTCATACATATCTAATGGCAAATATGGGCATTTCGGGCATTAAATGATGATATGCTTCTGCCCTCCCAGGCCTGGTCCAAAAGTGATGATGGAATTGAAAATTATAAATTAAAGAACAAAGAAAAACAATAGAAATATAAAAAGTAAGTGAGAGGACCTTTTTGTTTTGTTTTTTGCTCTTTAGAACTTTTCTTTGTAGGTGCGCCAAATTTTTTGTTTTTTGCCACCTCACACACTTCTCCTTGGCTTATGGCTCCCCCTCAGAAAGTCGAGATGACCGCCCCTGTACCAGATCTATTGTTTTTTCTCAACCGTACGTTGTTGGTGCGGCAAAGCTGCCTCTAAACAGGTATATGCTCAGATAATAATAAAAATCAGGGGTTCATTCAGAATCGACAACTTTGGGGTAAAATTTACCCTCTTCGCCGAACTGAAAGAGGTATTGGTAGTGTTTTTTAATGTACGTTTGCCGATTTAATAATAATAATTAATAAGCGAAAAATAAACTAAAAAGCGAAGTATAAACACCTAAAATAAATATACAGACTGCAAAAAATAAATAAAACTCACTTAAAAATTCAATTAAAAAAAATGAAGTCGGGTAATGATATATGCACTAAACTACTAGATGTTAATAACTACGTAAGCAAAAGCTTTTTATTCTTTATTACTATATGTTATTATCCGACTTATTTTTGGTATTAATTATTTTTAACTTAAGTAAGTTTTTTTAAATCGGTTTAAGTTTTCAAAAAGTGTTAATTACCTATCTCTTTGCCCCTTATATCGTTAAAGGCAAGCTGTATTGCCGGTGACCAGTAGAAAAACTTATGAACTTGCAATGAAATCGGCTCACATGGGTTACTGAGAAACCAGTAGACATTAAATTGTTGCTCTAATAAGTAACGCTACTTATATTTCAATTCTGTAAACTTTGGTTTAGGGCTTTACCTTAATGTTTGAAAAACGCAATAAAATTTCTAAGAAATTATTGGAGTAAAAAAGGACTTTCTACCTAGGTGGTCAATATCTGAACTCGCTAAAAATATATTAGCAGTCTTTTCTGTATCGCTCATTTAAAAGGTGACATTTTTTGTGAAAGATTATACGTAAGTGTAGTTTTATTGTTTTTTTGAAAATATTAATAAATATTTTTATTCAATTTTTGGAAATAAAAGGTAAATTATTTTGGGTTTGATTGAGACGAAGGTAATAATAATAAAAACTTGCTTTACACATGTTTCTCGTAGTGCATACTTAATAAATTTTTTGGACACTGGTGTGCCCAAAGTATTCTATGGCATGCCATTGATTCTTTAAAATGTACGGGGTGAACAAAATTGGGCGTTTTTATGGGCTTTCTCTGTTATTACTGGAGTTATAAACAATTCCATGTAGCTTGAAGGTGGTAGGTGGTAGACATGTTATGTTGTCAATAATACTACTTTCTTGAACTTTTATTGTCCTTATTTTTAACTAATATACGACTTTTCAGATAGTATGTATTATTAACCGTTTTAAAGTGATAACTGTTACAACTTTAAAACGGTTGGAGATAGATACCATCCAAAGCATCTTGTATCAATTAATAATTAACAAAATGGAAGCCCAGAAAGTAATATTATTGAATATTCCATTATTGGAATTTTAACAAATTATTATATTTATTTAAAATTAAAGAGTGTACGGCCTAAACGGATTTATAAAATTCGAATTCAGCGGGTCGAAAAACATGCCTGTAGATACAGGGCCGTATTAACCGTTTGAGGCACCCTAGGCTAAAATTCCCGGAGCGCCTATTTTTCACCAAAAAATGTTTGAAGAGCAAAAAAAGGTCCTTTCCTCCGAAGCGCCTATTTTGAGTGCCAGGCGCCTTACTTCACCACCCGAAATAAAATTTAATGACAAAAAAAGATCATTCCCTGCTTTTCGTGCCTATTTCATTCCAAAAAGCACCTTATGCACAGAGAAATTAGCCACCAATCCCCACCCGACCTAAACTTTTTTAAAAACTCCCCTGTTAGCGCCTATTACTCCACTGTCTGGCGCCTATTTTTTCATGGCGCCCTAGGCTGTAGCCTAGTCAGCCTAATGGTTAATACGGCACTGTGTAGATAGGTCGCGTCCGCTGTACAAATTTTTTTGTGCACCGGTGCACTGGCCCATACTATATAAAAAAGTTTTTATACTGCGTACGCGACCTATTTACGGGCATGTTTTTAGACCCGCTGAATCAAAATTTTAAACTAGTTTGGGCCGTACATCCTCCAATTTTGAGTAAACTTACTAGAAATTGAAGGGTGTACGGCCTAAACTGACTTGAAATTTGGATTCAACGGGTCAAAAAACATTGAGAATTCTTGCAAGAAACAATGGAAACCCAAGTTAAAATGTGGACGAAAGAGAAAATACTTAAATTAATTAAATGAGATTTCTCAAGATTTAAAACATGAAACAGCTCCTTACCGTTTTTTTATTAAATTGAGTTTTCCACCAACGACGATGTCTTTTGATTGGTCGGCTTTTTTCTATTGAGCATTATTAACCCTTAAATGACAACATAAAATTTTTCATATATAAACGACAACATGGGTCGCATATGATCCCATAAAGAATTATTGGTATTTTAAATTTCAAACAGCAAAGACCCTATTTTATTTCTTTTGGTTGTTTGTTTTGTAATTGAACCAATGATTTTGTATAAAAAAATATTTTTGCACATCATTGTTAGATTTGCATAAATTATTCTTTAAAGCATTTTTTTGTGTGTACTAAAGCATTAAGTTTTTTAATTTGGTTTTATCGCTCTGTCTTGTATATCTTTGTGCTTTTAAAAAGTGTATCTCATTTCTACGTAGTTTTTCTTTTGAATGAGTAACAATTTTATGCAGCATGTTGTCGTCAAAATAAAATTTCCAAGCATTCTACTCACTTTTTGTCCCTTTAGGTTTAGGAAGATGTAAAATCAAATTTTTCCCTTTCCGTGTATAATAAAAAAGGTTTTAAGTGCCATCTGTAATCACTGCTTCCATAAATCACTTTTTTGTAGATGTTCTAAAGGTACTTTATCATCATGATTCAATTCTTTCCCTTCTTGTTCTTCAGATTTACTTCCAATATCACTCAAGTAATAATAATTATTGTCAATATCCCTATTACTTTCTTCATTTCGTCTTTTAATCTCTTTTAATTCCTTTTTACTTCAATATTATTTTTTGATAGACATGTCTTTTTCTTACGCAAACAACAACATGAGTCGCCGGCGACCCCAAACAGCTATAATTCAAGCAATAAACTTCTGCGGCAAACGTTATTTGCCATGGTAATAGTAACAGCCAAGCTACAAAGATAGGCGTAGCCGCAATATTATAACACAACTTTTGGTGGATTACATGTTGCGTTGTACGTTGCGTTACACACGTCTGTACGCGGCTTTATGTTTAATAATAAATTTAATAAAAATATATTTGTACTTTTATTTATTTAATATTTTTTGGATCTAAATTGTAAAATAAGTGCTACTTAATTCATTTTGGCGATGTTGAAGGGTAAGCACAAACATATCTGATTACGTATCATTCATTCATTTTCTTCATTTTCTTATACATATGTTTTTAGCCGTGGTTTTGTAAATTATTTTAAATAAAATTGTCTTTTAGGATTTTAAATTTGGTTATATATAGGGTAATGCCATTGAATCATTAGCCTCTCAGTTTATAGAATTTTTTTTTAAAGAACGTAAAATTCTTTTGGATTTATAGCTTTCACGTTCATATATTCCAGATATTAAAATAAGTTTATGTTAATATAGTTACTAAACATTCCTTAACCGATTTTAGCAAAAAGTTGCAGTATTTTTTATTGTCTCAAAGGGCTTATTAGGTTCTAACTTAATTTAGCTTATTAAGTCCAGTGCCTGATGCGGCACCTAAACGAATATTTCTGATAAAAAATGTACCCCACTGGCTTTTATATTTTTTTTTTTGTATTTTGTTTAATCTACACATACCAATATAAATGACTTTTGTTTTTTAATTTTTTTTGTATCTTACTTACCTTTTGAAAAAGAAAAAAATCCAGTTAACTGTATGAATCCCCCAAAAAACGGAAGAATTTAGTATTTTTTTAGTTTTGATGCTATTCTTAATAAATTTAGCATTTGTTCGTGTTGTTACATAATAAGTTATAAAAATAATATATATTTTTATAAGTTTTCTCTATGTTTATTGTATTATTAAGGATATGCAATAAAGCGGTATTTATTTTTTCAAAAACTTAGCAGGATACAAAAAATTTAAGGAAACTAAAAATGTGTATTTTTAATTACTTTATTTTAAAAAAGTATAAAATTTGAACAAAAGTCAGTGGCGTACATTTTTTGTATAAATATTTGTTCAGGGCCACTTAAGACGCCACTGGACTTAATTAAGTTGGAGCTTAGTAAGTACCTTGGGACAATAAATAAAACTGCTAATTTTTATTTAAATTGGTTAGGGAATATTCAGGATAATACTAAAACACCGATTTAAAAAATAGGTTAACACTTTGTATCTTGGAAACAATGCATTTCTATATATATATGTATATATATATATATATATATATATATATATATATATATATATATATATATATATATATATATATATATATATAATTTATTTATCTTTCTTGATTTTTAATACGTGCTACTTAATTCATTTTGGCGATGTTGAAGGGTAATAATAATAATTATATATATATATATATATATATATATATATATATATATATATATATATATATATATTTATATATATATATATATAATTTATTTATTTTTCTTGGGTATAGGTTTTTTTATTAATAATTAAAACTACTTCATTACATAGCTAACATCTGACGTTTCGCCCAGCGTAGTGAGCTTTTTCAAAAATATATATTGCGTTCAGGCAACAACCTACAAATAATTACAAAAATTACTATTTTTTTATCACAAATTAAAATAATACATAACAACACATTTAAAAAAACTTTACATAACACTAATTTTACAGAGACGCACCTCGAAAAGATTGTTATAGGCTCACATCTTATTTTGATTTAATAAAAATAAAAGAGTATCTATTGTAGGAATTCTTTTTTTATATTTAAGGAAGCAAGAAGGTTGTTATTTTTATGTTATCTTTTTATCATTAAAATAAAAAAGAAATTGTTTTGAAGAATTTATGGTTTCGTCCGTTACTTTGTGACCGTACATTTTAAATTAATAAAATAAACAAAATATATACTTTGTTCATAGTCACTTTAATTGAAATTTAGCCGTGACAGCTGTTTCGTAGTACAACTACATTTACATTTACGTTTGAAAATGTAGTTGTACTACGAAACAGCTGTCACGGCTAAATTTCAATTAAAGTGACTATGAACAAAGTATATATTTTGTTTATTTTATTAATTTGAAATTGTTTTG